>BMAO01010626.1:0-36203 GCA_019973975.1 Trichonephila clavata | reverse complement strand
CAGTGTTTTTTAAGAATTTACTTATTTCGGGAAAAATGTGGGGAAAAATTTGAAAGAGAATATACCAGAAACGATGAAATTCATAGTTTCTTGTTTTTTCGTTTCAGTGTGCCCTTTTCTATAATTTATTTGCTCTCATTTTCGCTTACCGTATGTAGAATGAGCTTTTTAATTGTTTTGTACGAATAAGTATGACAACTGGGTATCTTTGTACGCTATCATTGAACTGAATGGGATGCTGGTTTTTGGTTCACCATGTTTAAGGATATATCGCCCAACAGATAAGTAATAAATTTTATTACTATATTGTAATTCTGGATCTTAAATTTTGTATCTTCATTTTATTGTTTCTTTCTTTTTCTTTTTTTAAAGTGGAAAAAAAAACAATTTTTAAGTTGAAAAACACGCTTTTTCTTTCCCCCCAATAAACCGCAAACATCACGTGCCTGTGCTAAAATCGGCGGCACTGGGGTGAATTTCTTAGCTTTTTAATCGGTATTTAAGGGGTTAATATAACTCTCAATCTCTTTCTTTCGTCATCTTCTAAGGCAACGCTTTTCGTAATGTTGAATTTTCCTGAAGCGCCTCAGGATGACGCCTGAGGTATTCCCTCACTTTCCAACACTGAGCTGGGCAAATTTAAGGTGAATCAACACGTAGGAATCTTAATTGGTAACAAAATTCGAACCCACTACTTTACAATGCCGGCCACGAATTTGCGATTATGAATGCTTGTTTACTGTGATTATTTCATTGAGATATAAATAAGTTATAGTTTCACAAAATTAGTTTTTTAAATCTTATCTGTCTTTAAACAATTCCGACTTTTCAAGAAAAAAATTTTAAAGCACTTGCAAGTAATAAATTACTTATGAAGTTTGAGAACAAACATCATTTTCTTCACAAGCTTTTCATAGGAATCATTAACTGTGTTAACAAAGATTAAAAAGTATAATCATATAATAAAAATATGTGAGCAAATAATTTTTAAAAGATAAAACCTTGGCTTGGCTTTTTTTTTCGTTTGCTTTACTTTACTCTGAATAGTAAATGAGAGATGTGATTCCATAACTTTTTACTCTCTTCCCAAGTAATATTCGTCAAAATGATTTGTGCCAACATTTCTCCAGCGAATCACAGCTAACGAGAGACAAGAGTAAAAGCGTGTAATTACTAGTCCGAATGGGAATTCCTTTTCTGCCTGGTTGTCAAAGGAGTCGCAACTAGGGCAGGTCTCTGAACCCGAAAAGAAGATCAAATCAGCATGGAGTCAGAAAGTCACCAAGGTCAACACACCTCCCATCGAATAGTTTTTCTGATACTTGTCCATCCTTAAATGCTAAAACAAATAAATTTGATGATCTCATGAAGTAGAAAAATTTTTTTCTCCTTATAATTTCTCGAAAAGTATTTTAAACATATTATCCAAGATCAGTGGAGGACTTAAGTTAATCAGTTAACTGTGGCACTGCCGTTGGGGAGAGCTCATTTTTGTGCGTCACGAAAATCGAGCGAAGACGAGTATACACGGCAACCACAAAGTAAGTGTCACTGTTAAAGTATTAGATGGAAAATATGGGTTTATTTTATAAAATTGCCAATCTTATATGTATATATATATATATATGTGTGTATATGTATATTACTAATGCTAATTTATTTGATTAGCAAAAGCATATATTAATCGAAAAACGCGTTGGTCCCATGATTGACCATACCTGAAGGAATCCTATTATAAATCAACTTCTCGACTTTTGCTTTTGCCCCTTTTAGGCTAACATATAAAAAAATAATCATCACATATAAATAAATTCGTTATGTGAACCAATAGGCTGATTCATAATTAGTGCGATCAATTTTAAGAGCATATCACTATTTATGGTGAATTTCATTTGCTTCATTACCAATTTTATTTAAAAAATAAATCGTTTAAATTACCAATTTAACTTTTTTTTTATTTGTGGGGTAAATTTTAGCTCCGAAATTAGGCCCTCATACCGGAAACGAAATTTTAAAGCTTTTGCAATTCTCTCGTAAGTTAAAGCATTTAAAAGTTAGTAAAGACACTTTCTAAGAAATTACTATCTGAGTTTCGAAAAAAAAAATAAAATTTGGCTAATAATCAAAAGCTCCAGGAGAAAATGTGAACGAAAGTAAGACCTTAGTGAAAAATAAAAAAAGTTAAAAAGACTTATCGTGTAGAAATTCCTCTGCGTCAAAGAACTTTACCAAAGAATCTACAGGTATCGTAACCAACAATTTGTCGTCAGATAAAGAAAATTGGCTATAAAAAAGTGAATAAACCAGTCTGTCACCAAATGTTTGCAAAGACTGTAGAAAAACGAAGAAACGTTCTTGCCTTCTGTACTTAATGTTACACAAAGGTAGATACAAAACATGGATAACTTCTGATGAATCCACATCTGGCAGAACGAGGATACAATATATCTCACGTGAAAAGTGTCGTAAAGACAAAACTGTTTTACAAAATGAAAGTTGGCCGTATGATGTGGATGGAAATGTATTCACATGACTTAAAAAACGTTTTTTTTGTAGAACCAAAGGTTAAAATTGGTGCTAAATACTGTAAGAATTTAGTTATGAAGCACATGATCGAGAAAAGTAAACTTATTTATCCTCAAGAAAACTTTTGTTTTTCACCAAGATTCTGCACCAAGTCATGCTACAGAAGCAACTATAAAATGGCTGAAAGATAAAAATATATATTTTCCTCCCAGAGAAATGGTTGCCACAATTCTCAGAGTGGGCTCTTTGTGATTAATTTTTTATGGGGATACTTAAATAAACAATTAACTAGACATAAATGAAAAACACTTCAAGGGCTTCAAAAAGCAATCGAAGAGAAAGTTAGAAAAATACCGCCAAAAGTGGCCGACAGTGCTCTTTTGGCTTGGCCTCAAAATTTACGTAGAGTTTGCATTGCTAAAGGAAACCACATTGAAAATTTAATGTAACCTAAAACATAAAAATTTAAGATGCTCTGAATTTGGTCATTATTTTTGAATCAATCTACATGCATTGTTTCGACAATGCATACGGAGCGCATGGGTTGATCATAAATTTTTCCTGCTTTTTTTTACTTGTTTTACTTCGGTCTGGCTCAAAATGTTCTATATACAGTCGACTCTCGCTAATTCAAACCTTCGATAATACGAACCTCTAGATAATTCGAAGTATACGCTCAGATACTAGAAAAACTATTGATATTTCGAACTAAACAATACATTTGGGTACACTCAATATTTCGAAGCAAAATCTGTAGTTGGCCGGAATAGAACACGCGATAATTCGAAGTAATCTTATAAAACCCTCGACAATTCAAACACTCACTACCATGTAGAGTCCTGTAGCAAACAGGTTGAATCTTACATATTTTGTGTTGTATTGTTTCTGCTTGTCTCCCCTGTAACGTAGTCCCTTTGATGACCATCGGAGTTAGTTCTGACAGAAGCTTAAGTGTCACTGAACAAATTAGGCAATTTTTCCCTTCAAAATCATGTTGATGCGGGCATTTTTCAAGCTTCATTTATTCTAGAAAAATCTATTAACAAAGTTAGATTGAATGCCATTAAACAAAACAAGTTAACAGATTTATTCGTCAAAAAAATTTATTATATACAGTATATATTCTTTTAATAGTTGTTTTTAATACATACATGCATTCTTTTAATACAAGACTTTTAACTTCTGTATAATATTTATACTGTATATAATATATACTTTTTAAAAATACTTTAAAAGAATTTTATATATACTTGCAACTGTTGCTTTATTACATAATTTCGAATTCAAATGTGTTAGAAAAAAAATTTTCTTGTATTTTGGGAGTTTTTTCCTACTCTCTTGATAATTCGAAGTTTTTCATTGGTCCCTTCAACTTCGAACTATCAAGAGTCGACTGTATCTTGAAATTTGATAATGTGTTTTTTCTCAAAATTACAATTTAAATAGTCAATGGTCACTACATTTTAGGCACGACGAGTATAAACGTCAATGCACAAAAGCGTGCAACTTATCCGTGACGTGTATGCTTGTCAATCTCAGTTAACCTGTTGAAAAGAAAATCTGTAAGAGAATTGAGAGGTTCACTTCAGAATCTCCTAGGTGAAAAGAAAAGGAATTGCTTCCCTAAAACATTTACATTCCCCTGTAAGAAAAATTAGGCTGTTATACATCAAAAGCGGCACGAAGCGTTCTATAGCTTTTTACTTTTTCTACCAGGAGTGGATCTGTCTGGAATCTCAATAACTGAGTAATAGAAACAACAAGAAGACAATAAAATAACACAGTACGAAATTCTTTTGAAATATATATATTATACGAGTTCTCTGATATATTATTCGAGTACATTACGAATTTATCAATTTGTCTGAATATTTCACAATGTTTTTTAACTTAATTAGGATTGTGGCGAAATATTGCTGCGCAATCTGAAAGGAAAGAGCAGAACTAGAATTTTCACAAAATGGAATAAAGGGATTAAAAATATTTTTTTCTTCTTTTTTGTATTTGAAGATGATGAAAATATTCTTACTAAGATGACAATGGTAAGATATAAACAAATACTGAAATGAAACGTGGAATAGGCTTATTAATACACATGGAAAAGTGCTGTGTATACATTTTTATTTTCCTAACTATATTTTAGAGAGTCTGCGACAAATTTTTAATACTAAATAATTCTTTTTCGTAAAATATAGTACTAAATTATTGATAATAGCTGTTATCGTTTCTCTTATCAGTGTATGTTTATTTGCTGTTAATTCTAAAAGGGCATGGATATTTTTTTTTTTTTATTGTATTTTTTTTATTTCAGAACCAGAAACTCACGTGAACACACAAGACCATTCAAACTTTTGTTGCGCATGTTTTTCTTACATGATTTGATTTGCTTCACCTTAAAATTAAAAAAAAATACATATCTTAATTCAAATGAAATAAAACACTTTTCCTATGGAAAAAGTTTCACTCTCTTAATTAAGGATCAATATATCACACTTATACCGTAAAATCCGGCGTATAACGCACACGTTTAACACACAAAATAAAATCGAAATTAAGGATGCGCGTTGCACGCCAGGTACAAAAAACATAACTTAAAAAAATAACAAAAGAGAAGAGCATAAAAAAATTACTTCTACATGTATCGAAACATTTTATTTTAACGAAAAGTCTTGCCTTATGATCTAAAAGAGTTGAAGTTCTTGAAGAAAACTATTTTTTTAAAGTCTGAGATAATACCTCGAATATAAAAGACTTCAAAACATAAGAGCATGGCATATTAATGTTTTAGATTTCTTAGTAAAAATGGGGAAGGGGGTGCGTTATGCGACTAATATACCCAAAAATTCAAAAAATCAGCTTGAAAATATAAATGCGCTTTATACGCCGGATTTTACGTTACATAGAATTTAAAACATAAGATTTAAGATCCATATACGAGGGCTGTTTTTTAAATAAGGCCCGTTTGTTTTTATAAAAGATATCAGCAATATTTTGTTTCAAAAAACCTTTATTTTAGGATTGTACATATTTTTGCCTATTTTTCTACATAGTTGCCGAGTTTATTAATGCACTTGTCATACCTTAGAACTAAGTTTTGGAAAGGCTCTTCAAAGAAGTCTGCCACCGGGTTGGACAGCCAAGTGTTCACGTCCGCTTTCACTTCTTCGTTGTCACTGAAGCGCTTCCAACCAAGACTGTGTTTTAGGTACCGGAAAAGGTGGAAATCTTTAGAGGATCAGGATCGGGGCTGTATGGTGCATGGTCCAAAACCTCCCAGCCAAAAGATTCGATTACGTCACGAGTCGTTCGAGAAGTGTGAGGCCTTGCGTTATCGTGGAGTAGCAAAACACTGTTTGACAGCATGCCACGCCATTTAGAAGCGAAAGCGGCCGTGAACTCTTGGCTGTCCGACCAGGCGGCAGACTTCTTTGAAAAGGGGTTTCAAAACTTAGTTCTAAGGTATGACAAGTACATTAATAAACTCGGCAACTATGTAGAAAAACAGGCAAAAGTATGTACAATTTTAAAATAAAGGTTTTTTGAAACAAAATATTGTTATTTTTTTAAAAAACAAACGGACCTTACTTAAAAAAACAGACCTCATATTATCTAGAAATTTACAGAGCCGTAGATCCCCATACCGAAATCTTGGACATGTAAAAAAAATTTCCTAAAGAGATCTATGCATTTAAAATCAAGAATATAATTTCAATTTTCAGCACAGTTGTGACATGTATTTCAATGATATTTAATATGTGCTTCAAAAGCTTCTCCAGAGCCAGATTAAAGTTTTCAAGTAATGTTTTTACTATAATTAATTCAGTTTTTAATCCCTTAATCTTGTTATTTTACGTTCAGAAAAATAAAGCGAAGCATTATAATTGAACATTTACTCGTAAATCTAGAAAGGAATGATAAAAGATGATAGCTTTAAGTCATACGCACATGTACTATAATCTTATCAAAACAAAATAGATTTTAAAAACACTTCTCTTTTTTATAAAACAGCTGAAAATTAGATTGTCAAATCTGTGTAAAATTTATCTAAGCAAGGGTTCTTTTTTTTTTGTCCTACCACGTTTAAAATAATGATTCCAATCAATGATTCGAATCGCTAAGTATCCAAAATTCCCTAAAATTCAGACATTTTATGTTAGACAAAATGGGATATATACTGGATGTATAATCATCACTACGCATATAAATTATAGGCTTACGAGAAATAGATTGTCACAATTATGAAAACCAAAAAACTCTTCTTTAAAATATTATTCCTATATTGACTGATAATAATATACTGGATGTTCTGAATCTGTTTAAATAAAGAAAAATCTTATTGCTTTATTCACTCCTTTTAGAGGAAATTCTGGAGAACAACTTGTGACGGATCTATACGCGGTTCCACTAATATCTTCTTTTCTCTTTAAAACAAATTTATTTATTTCAACGAACTTTCATCGAGAAACCAAACGTGATTTACGTAAATAAGGAATATTATATAAATTCGGTTTTCGCGAGTTGAAGGGAAGAAGTAAGAGGTAAAGTGAAGGAAAGGAAGAAAGCAAGTGATCTGTTGTCACGTTGTTGTTGATAACAAGAAGATGTGTTAGATGTGTGCAAATAGTTATTTAACAAAAGTTGAGAATTAGTGGTTAGTGAAGATTGAAAAGCATTGGAATTAAAGATTACAGAAAGTGGAACCATCGTCTTTTTGATCAAGCCGAAGAAAGTGCCTGAAGTTTCCCGTGAAGGATCCGAAGCTTTAAGGATTCAGGAACTGTACACTTGATTAAGTAGAAGCTGATTATTAGTATGCAACGTAGTTGTAATTGAGCGTATTTAAGCTTAGATTCAGGTGAGAGTCTGTAATATTATCACCGTATTAAAGTATCTCACCTCTGCACTCTACCATTGTTTATGTACCTTAATTAGAATTGTGTCGTGTCTGTTTCATAATCGTTAATAAGAATTAATAAATCAAATTAGATTGGAAATAATGTCTGTGGATTATTTAGTTCCTCCTACACATCTAGCCGGGTTTACAGATAGACAAGAGGATTCGGATGTAAGGGGTAACCAGAGGTTACCACAAACTGAACGTAGCTGGAAAAAAATATATACTTGGCCTACCCAAGTCTAAAATAGTATTGAAAAATCTAAAAAAAATCAAACCTGAACACATAAGATTGATATCATTTATTTCAATGAATCTGTCCGATGGGTACAGTGATAATTACAGTTTCTTAGTGCATGTATATTAGTTATCAGTCTGTAACAATATATTGAAAATTAACTTCAGATTTAGATGTACATAGAAAACATCTTAGATTCGAAGAAATTTCCAAGTGAGATGTGAATGCGTTAATTCTGAATTTTTATTTTGGGCGATCACTTAAATGAAAAGAATACACATATTTAGGAATTTATTCATTACAACATAATGCATCTAAAGTGAAAATATTGATTACTCAATTATATATGTTATATAGAGACACACATAAGTATATATGTGTGTGTGTGTGTGTGTGTGTTTTCTATTGTTTACGCGTTTTTCACGTAGTGGAACAAAAGCGTTATTAGGACGCAAATTTCGTCTTCGCTCCATATTTTGTGATACCTTTTCTCAGCCAATAAGCAACCAATTGACCTCGGGTTTTCGGCATTTGGTCGCATTTGTGCCCTAGATGAGCCGAATCATATTTAAATTTAATAATTTATAATTTTTTTTAAAAAATTTGAAATTTTTTTTTTGTTAGTACAGTACACACACACTACTTTCTGTTAGTAAAAAGTTCACTAGTTGCATTATTGTAAAATACAACACGTGAAAAACGCGCTAAAATTACTTGGCCATGCCAATGATTGATATCTTGTTTTTATTATAACAAACACTATTTTCTTGTTAAAAGAGCAATTTATGTTATAATTGATCCTCGTTGCATGCCAAATATTTAACACCATATTCTTTTTGTAAAAATCTATTTGTCACAGATTTCGTTTCGTATATATTTTACTACATTTAAGTAGACTTTATAGGACCTTAAGAGGTAATAAATATGTTTTCAATAAGCTTTTGTATACCATTCCTTAGAATACGAATATTCAATTTCTTTGGTATAAAAGCATTTCTAAAGAAATCATTCCAAACAAATATCTGAAAACAGAGAGAAGTGAGTTATAAAAACTAAATAATATTGAATGATATTAAATGCATAACAAAAGAGCAATATATAGCCTTGTATTCAAAACTTTCCATATACTTTTCATTGTTATCTATTTCCCTTTAGAATAGAAAACACTTCTTTTACTATACCTTTTTATGCAGACTATTTTATCTGACATTGTTCCGTTCAATACTTCGTTTTCAATGTACTAAATCTAGAGAGCTTATTTTGATAAAGAATGTGATTCCCGCTGGTAATCAATTTTCTTTTAGTGTATGAGCAGCTGTGAATATAAAGATGGATGATCTCTCATAAGTTATAAGAATCATATGCATATGGCTGTAGAGCTTGGCACTGTTTGAAAAAGTAATCACACAAACACACATATTCCTCATTACTTACAGATCTTGAGCGTTTTAAAAAAGCATTGTTTTTGAAATTCATAGGACGCTGTTTGACAAAATGGTTTTTTTTTATTTTGTCTCTGTTACGCACATTTGATAAACTTATTCTTATAGCGTTTTGTAAGTTGTGTGCGCAGGAATAACTTTCTTCGAGCATAATGTGTGGTGCATTCCACGAGGAGAGTTTTTCTAGAATTTTTTTATCAATAATATATTATATATGTTGTCTGAAATAGGAATAAAAGAGATAGTTAGAAATGTCACTAATTGATCTTGATGTATTTGAAGTACTGCTGAACTAAGGAAAAGAATTTTACACAAGATTGTTTTTATATACATGAAGAAGTTTCGATCTCAGTACCTTCCGTTCCGTAAGAACATAACATACCGCTGGACTAAAATGATCACTTCAGTCCAGGAGCTTTTACTGGCTTATATAGGTACAACCGCCACACGTGAAATTATTTGAATTTTACCATATTCAGTTGATGTGTTTACAGAAAGAAACAATATTAAGTTGAAACTAGCCTGACTATACTAAAGATGTTGATTTATTCATTTTCTAATTAATTTTATACAAAAATACTTACTGGCTGTTGATTTAAAAATGCTTTGGTTACTATCATACTGAACAGTTCTAGTTTAATATCAATGACATCTATTTTTTTATCTCTACAATAAATCTGTATTAAAAACACAATTCAAAATGAAGAGTTTTAAAGGTTATTCTATAATTAATAAAGATTAATCTATAATTTAAATCACAAGCAAACAGCAATTATATTTTGCTATTCTTAATTTAAATAATACCATTTGAAAAAAATGTTAAGGAAAAACAAACAGCTGTTTAAAAATAGTTAACTTACATATATATTAGTCAATTCAAATTATTTTGTGTAATTTCAAAACATAGAATTGTTTTGTTGAAAAATTTGTATTTCTTTGATGATAAATATCCTCCAAATCGTATCTAGAAATGCAACGAAAGGATGTCTCTAAAATCTTAAAAAATAGATTTCCTTATGTTTTCCGTAAAGTATACGCTAGAAAAACACTAATGTACGAATTTAAGTAGAAACAAACAACTCACAGGAATATATATACACTCTTACGTCTTTTAATGTCCTTCTTAAAGAATTTATGTTAGTTGGGTAAATACGTATTCTCGTGTTTAAAAACGTTAAAAGCTTTTAAGGTTGTCGATTTTTATTTTGCCTTTAAAACAATGACACGCACGCTTAGTAAATATTTTAAAAGCGAGGAAGTTTTCCATTTTAAAGGCTTTATAATTTGTTAGAACACAAATGGCAAATTACTTTTGTTTTAAACTGTTCATTGATGATAAAAGTCTAAGGCTTACGAACTCGGTGTTGAAATCAAATATAAAAATGTTTTCGATGTAAGTGTTTGGAATGTTAATTAAACTTTTTAATTAAAAATTCTATTTTATTTTATTTGAATGGAAATTTCTAGCATTTATCAAACTGTCTGGAACAAAACGGGGAGTTTTCGAAATCAGGCAGCATGGGAGTTGCTTTATTTTTCTTCGAAATATCGTTGAATTATAGGAAAATAGAAAGTAAATCACTTTGAAGTGTTTCTCAGCTTTCAGCATGCATTAGTTGTTGGAAGTGATTTGAAAATCGTTTGACAGTTTGTTAAAGAGAAGAAATGGAAATTCGATTGTTGTTTTTGAAGTTTAATCTTAGATACAGCCTTTACATTAATGATATTAAACGCATATTGTCGTTTGAAGAAATTAGTCTCTATTTTCGAATTGCAAATATCTGAGCATTTCCTTTGACAAAGGTTATTATTTAGATTAAAGGGCAGAATAAACATTTTTTTAAATAGATCTATTTAGGGAAACTTGGTACCCTTTGAACAATTTTTTTATTTATATATTTAAAAATTCAATTGTAACATTTCATATAATGTTTCTATTAAAAAAAATTATACAAGAAAAAAGAGTTTTACATTTTATTCACACAATTGTAAAAAATTTTAATTATTTGAAGAAAATTTTAAAAATTTAAAATTTTACTCTTTTTGTAATTATTAATTTTTTTATCTGAATTTTTTTGTAATATTCTTTAAGATGTTCTAAGCTACTTTAGGGATTGACTTAACAATTACTTAATTATTTTTGAAGAAAAAAATAAAATGTTGATATGCATGCTAAAATTCAATATAAAATCCCCAATATCTTTTACATTTTAATTTTTTTTTTAAAAAAGTATTCAGTTTACAGCAAAATGAATCCCTAATTTCGTTACATGCTTTATATATAACACACACAAAAAGTGGAAGTGATTGGTAAATAATTGTGGAAGAAATATCATTTTGAATGCACTAATGTATCGAAAAACTCAAAAACTGAGAAAAACCAATGTAATATATATAACCAATGTTATAATTCAGGAAAAATAATTTTAATAAGCTTAAATAAACCTGAAATACCCCTTTTGGACATTAATTATTATTTTTCTTTAAAATAATTGCATATTCGTATTTTTCAATCCATACATTTTTATAAATGATCCATTTTAGAGAGTATTAATTGCACAAGAAAATTCAAAAAATTATTAAATTACAAAATGTTTTTTCCTGCCTTTTTTTCCTGCAAAATGCTTAGCTGCGAAAGTGCAGCATATTCGAAACAAACAAACATAACTTTAAATAGCATTTTGCCATTATATATACAACGTGGTTCCTGTACAGAAAAAGAAGTTCTCAAATCAAACAATGTATAAAAAATATTTCCTCTTAAGAATTAGTAAAGTTCTGGAAGAGAATCCTTTACAATGTGACAACGATTACACCTATGCTTGCATCTCAATCTGCAAACTTCAACACCACACCAACACGAAGATTTTGAACCTCGAAAGATTGATATTTAACATGATCAATCTCTATACGGCAGGTCTTAAGTTGCATCACACACAGGATTAGAAACTTCTACTTGACATATACAACATCAGCCACGAAGTCTTAACTATAACCACTCAGCTTCCGTCGCCACACCGTATAGTTAAGATAGATTTGCGTTGTTACTGAAGAACATTCTCATTATTCTCCATACATAAGGTCTTGGTTGTGGTATATATGGACTTGTAAATATAATCACTA
This sequence comes from Trichonephila clavata, assembly GCA_019973975.1. Taxonomy (NCBI): domain Eukaryota; kingdom Metazoa; phylum Arthropoda; class Arachnida; order Araneae; family Nephilidae; genus Trichonephila; species Trichonephila clavata. The sequence continues at coordinate 23,980 of BMAO01010626.1, read as the reverse complement.
GACATTTCCAGGAATTGGCGTGGAATTTCAATCGATTCAACAGGTTTTGCATTTCAAAATGTAACAATTACGTGGACTTTTCACTTCTCAGTAGCTCCGAGTGCGCACTCCATTACAAATAACAGTTGAATTAAGACTGTGATTGTTTGGGAGTGGAGGGGGCAGTAAACGCAACAGTGCTGTCAATATCCCTATGAAATTTTCCGTGGGGTCCCATCCTGCTTTAGGGACCTTACTTTTAGGATTATCCTCAGATTAAATAAAATCATAAAATTAATGAAACATTAGTCACATTCTGAAAGCGGTTTACAAAAACAGTGAAATAATGATTTCAAATCAATTGGAAGGATAGTTTAATACAAGGTTAAACAGCCTTCCTATTACAATATATATACAGAGTGATTCATAAAGAAGTATACACATTTCAGATGCTGTAAAACATTAATAGTCAAAGACAGGCACATCTCAGTGAACCGTAAAGTAGACGAACTTTAAAAGTTTGTGTCTAGCCCCTGACAAAAGTGACGTAAGCAAAAGTGGTAGTGTCATATGTCTAATCAGTCAAAATAGCGGTGTCAACAATGGAAGATGCTTTTTGTGTTCTTGAATATAGAAAAATGTAAACACAACTACTGTGCAACAGCATCTTTTATCAGGATTCAGAAAAGAATCCCCAACAAGAAAATCTGTCTAACAATGGTATGAAAAAAAAATTTTAAACGACGGGCTGCTTATGCAAAAGTAAGTCTTGAATGAAGTTGTAACATTAGAGTTGATACCTTAATATACATTAGGGCGGAATAGGATTACCAGCTCGATGTGTGCCTTGTGACTAAGGATTCCTACACAAAATATCTGTGACTGTTTCTCACAAAATTTAAAATAGTCCCATACAATTCTGTTACATTTTACATTCAGTATCTTGCATTGTTCGTGATTTATAGTGCATCGAAACTACAGTAGAACGTCGTTTATCCGAATCAATTGGGATCGGACACAGTTCGGATACGCAATTGTTCGGATAACCGAAAACCGAATGCGATCCATGCAGCTTATGAAACCAGACACTATAAGAATATTGAAAATCATCACATGCGGGAAACGTGCTTGAAGAAAAAGCAAAATAGGTGCAAAATGTCAGAATTATGCCTTTATTGTGGAAAATAATCACTTGTTTTTCGCTGTACTATTGTACACCTTCGTTTTTTCGCCACAAAGTCTGATTCTCTTGAGCAGCAGTAGTTGAGTAGGACAGACCTCTGATTGTTGTTCGTACCACTCCATACCTGTCTCTAAAGCAAAAACGCGCCAGCATTTGATGAATCCCTGCTACTTTCGCTGTTGCTGCTTACCGTCACTTTTGGGCTCACGCGAAACAACTGTTGAGCACATTGAAGAAGTATCCGGACCAAAGTCCGGATATTTGACGCTCCGGATAATAAACATTCGGATTAACGACGTTCTTCTGTATGTACTTCTTTATTAATCACTCTGTATATCTGCATACCCTTAACTTAACTTATGTAATGATCCTTTTACTTAATCCTTGCATGAAAATATTATACTAACAAATTGTTATCGTTGTGATAAAGTAAATATTTTATGAAATCAGTTGAATGGTATTAATTGTCGAAGGAAAATGTCGCAATAAAAACTTAATGAAAATACTTTGGTACTTATTAATAATACCATCGCCCAATTTTGTCAAATAAAAAAAAGTCGCTAAATGCCAATAGTGGAAACTGTTCCAGAGAATGTTCGAACACAGTCATAATAATGATGGCAGCATTTGTTTTTCTTTTGTTTTGATTAGGGATGTCTTCGTTTGACAAAATTGGTTGACGGTATAATACGTGAATACCAAAATGTAATAAGGTACTATTATCTTAAGACCTATTCCTTCATATATAAGAAGATTTGGTATTTTCAAAAAGTGCTTAGTTGACGATTACAGCTGTGTCTGACCCAGGCTTTAATGCATTAAAATAAGACAAAAAAGACAGGTATCCTGAATTTAAAAAAAAGCTGTACCACCAAAACATTGACAATTAAGAAATCCACTTTCGGAAAAAAAAATAATTGTAAGTATATATGCAAAAGATAAAGCTGTAAAATATAACTCATCCAAGTTTATATAAACTGTAACCAATTTTCTATGAAAAAGTGTTTTCTTCCACTTAATTTTTAAAAGCCGAATTCTTTTCTACTTCTTTTCTACTTTAAAAATGCAAACAAATTTACAAGAAAAAAACGTAAAACATTACTTTTAAAGGCTTATATATCTCCCGTTTACTTAAACTTAGATAAAAATTAATGTGCTTTATGTTTCGAACACGTACAAATAGGTAGAAATGATATATTAAAATTATAACAGAATAAAATATAAAATTGTTTAGGTTTTGTAGTTATTCAAAGATTCCGTTGAATACTTAATTATTTTATGATATTTTTGTTAATATAGTCAGACCCTGATTTAACGAACCTCTATTTCATGAATTTTTCTTTTTCCCCGATAAAATGTACGCCAACCCCTTTTTTTAACGAATAATAAAGCCTGAATTAACGAATTGTTTCAACAGCTTATTTTTTTTAATTAGTTTGGATTTAAAAAAGATGGATTTCTTTTTAAATGACATATCCTATTTATCTGGATCAGAAAGACTTTTCTTATCGGAAAAAGTTTTATCGGGAAAAGGTGCAAGCCATTATTAAACTTAAAGACTTTATACTGGCGCAAATAAATCATGAGTGTAACTTGTTGAATGAGTTTTGAATAAGACTGGAAATTCTTTTCTTATATCATCCCACTCCACAATGCAGGTGATATTTTAAGAGGTATTACCATCTGTTCCCTTTCTTGAGAGAAATAGTTTTATTATCTGTACAGTGTTGCAGAAGATTCTGCTTTTGAAAAGTTGTGATGCATGGCGGATGGTCGGAAGAGAAAGAGAATTTCTTTGAGTAAAACGCTTAACGTTTACCTGAATTTAACAATAACGTTGGGCTGAAAATGCGTTAGCAAACGACGTAAAATTTCAACGGTGACATTTGCAACAACCATTAAACAGCCAGTCAGTAGCGTAGCGTGGGCTTTCGCCGCCTGGGGCCGACCGGAAATTTGTCGCTTCTCTATTTTAATTAGTAGACAAGAAAATCAGTAAAAGTAAAAAAAACAGCAGCTTTAAATTTTTATTGATTAAAAATGCACTTTTCGTGTTTATTCATAGCAAAATCTTTTTTCAATTATCAATATCAATATGTATGTCATGTTCAATTGCCAGGATAAATAAATTTGTTAGCCTTAATGTGGACATAGTCGATCTGAGATAATTTTTGATTAATTTTAGCTTAGAGAAGCTTCTCTTGCAACTTCCATTACTAATGCAGTTGTTAAAAAAAATCTCAACATTACGACAATGTTTGGTAAACCATCTTTAAGTTTGGACTCAATAATATGTTTTAATAAACCCAGAGGGCCGGACCTAATTTTTTCTTACAGACTGGGTCGGTTGCAGCTACGAAAGCTTGTAGACGTACGTGTTCAAATTGGAATTCTTCTTTATTAATGTCTTGATCAGCTTGATCTTCCATGCTCAACATCACTTCAGGCCTTAAAAAAGCATATTTTTGCTCTAGATTCTGCAACTGTTGGAATCTTTTTTTGAATTTCAGCAGTTACTCTTCTATTGAAGAAAACATTGTTCGCCTCAAGTCATCTTCGTACGATAAGTGAACATCTTTACTTCCGTCGCCAAATATGTGCTTCCTCTTGATTCGTCTTGGGAAATTTCAAGCTCTTCACATAAACTTTTAGCATATAAAGCGTCATCCACAAATTCCCCTCGTTTAGCTTCTAATACGGTCTGTGAAGCACGTATTTTCTTAGCACATTGATGGCTATTTAGTCCCTCTGTTTGCAAATAATTTTGAGCATCATTGACTTCACACCAGAAGGCCGGGTCGCATTCACGCGGTTCGGCTTGGCTTGTGTCAGAGTGGGCACAATTTGGAGTTTGAAATATTTTTTGAATTTAAATATCGCGGGGCTTGCCGCCACCCCTTTTCGTATGCCGTCCGGGGCCATGGCCCCCTCTGCCCCCCCCCACGCTACGCCACTGCATCAAGCAAAAATTAAAGACGGATCTGCAGAATGTGGTGAAAAATCGTCAAAAATAAGAAAGTCATCGAAAACTATCTTTTTTTTTTCGTTCTTTAATCTAACATTAGAATGGTTCTACATTGATTCATTCCAAGAAAATAGCCATTAGTGGACCTTTGGTAAATGAAAAAGCTCAGCTCGCCGAAAAGCATAATGAGAAAGAGTTTTCTGTGTGCATCCAATGATTGGGTCGGGGGTTGTTTTAAAAAAATGCAATGTAAGATTTTCAAACATAAGTTCTCTAACAATGGAAATGTGTTGCATATTTGCTTATTTTATAATTTTTGAAAGGTAAAGGCAAAAAAAAATTTGTATTTCTTTTTTACTTCGATATTACGATTAACTCCGATTTAACGAATAAAATGTTCGGTCCCAATAAATTCTATTTCTAAATTATTATAAACATAATTTTTCATCATTTTTAATTTTAAAATCCGTTTCAGTAGAACCGTTTAAATCTTTCTAGCACACTTTCTTTTTGTAGACTATCCCACTAACAAAGGTATTTTGAAATAAACTTTCAGAAAATATTTGAAAAATACCGATTGCAAATGTAATGAATGTCAACTTTTACTTTAGTCTTTTTGACTTCACGTTTCTCATTTCTCTCAAATAAAAATTCCCATTTTAGCGAGATATATGAAACGCTTATTCCAGGAAGCAATTAAATCACTTTTGACAAGTAAAAGAACAATTGCACACAGCACATATATATCGACAAATGTGAAATTCATTTTCTATAAATCTTTTTTTTTTCCTCATAGAAACATTTACTTTGGTTGTAACTTGATAAACAGAAACAGTGAACTCGAAAGACATTCTGTATTTTCGTAGGCAAATTCGAAAAGGAGTGTGGCAGGAAGAATTGAAATAGTGTGAAGCGGTATATATAATCCAAATTATTAACATTAATTTTTAAACAATTATCTAAGACTTCTTCTTTTCTTAAATTTTTGTAAAAAAAAATTGTCAATTTGTGGTTTTGCGAAAAAAGTGAAGCAACTCTCTCTCTCTCTCTCTTATTAAAATTAACGTTATAGTGTGGAAGTCTTAGTTTTGAATCTCAAATAATTAAGTGGGCAAAATTCATATGACGTCATAGTCACATTCATATGACATCAAAGTCTAGCCAATCGGCACATTAATTCTTGTAACGTCATAGTCACATGATAACAGCAATCACGTGTTTCCAGCCAATCACTTCTTGCGCTGTTGCCAACTTTTACTTTTTGAAGAAACTTTCATTTAAAAAAATACATATTCGTCAATAATAATAACGTATATAGGTAAGAAAAATGAGCTTGTTTTAAAATTTCGTTTTTAATATAGGATTTTTTTAATTTAATAAAAAAATTAAGATTTAAATAAATGAGCATCATTGCTCAGCTATAAAATCTTAAATTTTATAAATAGAAAAACAAATACAAATCTAATGTCAGTTTTGAATTCAATAAATAATACATAATCGCATTTATCATATGGGAGGATTAATAATTTTAATCTATTGCTGTGGTTCATATAAATACTAGTCAAAAAGGGACCTTTCTATTTTACATTTTGAGGAAGCGGTAGTAAGTAATGTATTTTTATCTGTTTAAAAAATTAAAATTCCTTTTAAAACTTTATTTTAAATTATCTAAGACGTTTCCTTCTATGATTATTGGAAACACAACTAATTAATTATTAATTTTAACTATGTTAACATATTGCGACAATCTAAATAGACAATAACATTTTATAATGGAAATCGATGCAATTACAAATCGAAAGCTTATAATAAAATAATATATAAATACCAACAGTAAAAAGAATTTACAGCGTACATTAGAAGAAGAATAAAATGAAATTTTAGAAATGAAAAATATAATTTGAAATTATTTATAATGTTAAGTTGTCAAAAATATATGTGTTGAAATTAAGTTGATATATCAATGTGCCCTATCTAATCCTATACAAAGTCTACAACTGAAAACTTAGTATTTCGAATCGTAAATAACTCAAGGACGCTGTCCTAACATTCGTCTCGTTGCATATTCCCCTATCTCTGATCAATCATGATCTCATATATTCTTCAAAAATTAGCTTATGTAATTAATCTCCTCAAATTGAGATTCAAAAATTTCTCTACTCAGAACATATTCTTAGTAATCAGAAGTTTGCCTTGGAAATGACGAAACATTTTTAAAAAGCTTGTTAAGAATTTTAATTTGAAACTTAAGTTTCGATTGGGTTATTTTTGAAAAATAAAGCAGAGCACGTGCCGATAAAAAAAAAAAAGATAGAAAGAAATGTGCTCTATCCAACTACTCTTTCTGAAACACTTATTGTAAATAGTGGGCGGTAGGCCTAAATACGGCGGGATGCCAGGATTAGAATTAACGTTGATAGAGTTTAAATGAGAGAAAAATGAACTTTAATCCAAAACAAAGATTTAGTATCATCGACATAGGTAATCAGTCTTAACAATTTATCAATATATTTCGGAAATAAAATATTTTAAGACAAAGAGGCATTTAATATGATAAGAAATATTTTTTCGTACGACTGGACGCCTGGGATGGTAGGTCCGCTCGGTATGAGTAGTCATAGAAGTGATAAGTTGTAAGGGGCGTGACAAGCGATACTAGCGTAAGTGTACAATGTACCAACACTATAAGAACCAATGTATATAAGAAATTTATAAAAGTGTCCTAGGTATTTTTCCTGGGTTTGTCAATGTAGAGATAAATCTAAGGTATCAAACTCGTAGCCCACAACGAGCATTTTTGAGGTTTGTACAGTATATTGGCTTACAATAATATATAATAAAGTATCAAAATTTCTCCCGAAACAAGACAAATAGTAGCAGAGAAGAGATGTCAAATGTCAGACGTTAATATTAAATTTTTTGTCTTTTATATGTTTACCATAATGCATTATTCAAAATAAACCTATGTTTTTATGAATATGGATTTTCTTTACAACCTACCTGAAGTTAAAATTTGTTTATTTGGTGCCTTTGAGTTTGACACCCCTGGTTTAAACGAAAGGAATGTCCAAATAAACCTACCTATCTATTGCATAAAAATGAAGGACCGGCTGGGTGGTTTGGTTGGTTTATCGCTGGCCTTTTGCTCCCAAGGTTGCGGGTTCGGCCCTGTTCCAAGTCTGTGAATTTTGATGATGCAGAAAATCGACAGCGTCCATGCCGTATGATTATCCTGCACGAAAAAAATCCCTTGAGTGTCCGTTTGGGTGCTGTAGGCAAAATTAAATTTCTAAGTACAATTTCGCATCGTCAGAACTCAGGTGCCTCTCTCTGGGGAGGAAACGCAGTACCATTGAAAAAAAAAATTAAAAATGGAGGTTGCATGTTTGCGTATTCTTTTTTCAAGAAATTTTCGCATACTATCTCTTTTTAGGTAACTTTTATATTTAATTTTTTACAACGTAAGATACGAGATTTTCTAAAACGAAACATAAATTTTTAAATATTTCTCGTCACGAGCTCAGTCAAGTCTCGAGTTCCAAGCCCTGGTGCTACTGGAGACCTGTCGTGTAGAGTGCCACTGCGTTATATATGTAGAAGTTTAAAGTCTTTTCTTTGGCATGGCATAGAAGTTTCGAGAGAGGAGCACTGCCAGCTGATATGTTGTCCTCGGCATTTAGGTGTGGTTCAAAATTACGAGGTCTTTTGCTAATTTCCCTTTAGTTGCTTCAGATTAAGACGCAAATTTTAAAATCAGATAAACGAAATTTAAAATATTCATGTAAAGCTACCATATTTATTAACATTTTGTTATTTTACTGTATTTTCTCAAAATAGGTAGTTCAAAAATATTTTTTATTTCCATCAACTTTACTATGTGATATTTTTTTTAATCTTTTATATTGATTTTTTTTACATAACTGTTCACATTTGTTTCTTTTTTAGCGTTTTTTTTTTCTTTTTCCAACTATGCCTCGCAGTAAATTTTCTTTATAAATGCACACTTCATGTATCGATAAAGAAACAAATGCAAAAATTAAAGCCTTAAACGTCTCATATGGAAAACCCATAATATGAAAAATGAGCTATTACTACATGAAAATTCCTATATTATTGAATAAAAATATTCTTCTTTATCGCATTGCATCAACTTTTGATTATAATATTTTTTTTACCTCTCATAGTTTAAAATGTCCCTTCAAATTGTTCTCACAGATTGAGATGGTCTATGCAGAATACATGTATGGGTAATTCATCAAGAAGGTTACTTGAATATATTACCCTGCCTTAGCACTAATTCACGTAAATAAAGTTCTTATGGCAAATTTAACGGAATAGAGACATGTACATATTCAGAATGAAAAAGAATACAAAGGACTACCTATACAAGGGATTGTTTATCATAATGGATTTTCCTGTTATAAAGTGAATTATATGCAAAAACATTTCACACACAGATGCTTGATGTTTGGGGATTCAATTAACATCTGTAACGACTCTAATAAATCTATCTGCTGATTTAATTCGTGAATATGAGCAAATAAATACAGGAAGGAAATCTGGGAATAAATTCGGAGATATCCGCCATTGTTTATTCAAGACGCATTAGCCCTAATTAGACTACTTGCTCGTAATTTCGGGGTTCATTTGTCACGCGTAGTAGAATAAATATTAATCCTTACATGAGTTTATATTTATGATCATTTATTAAATTAGTATGAGAAAAATTAAGATAAATTATTCTAATTCGAATTATACAAATATATTTATTTGTTTTGGTAAATTCACTTAATTTTTTTTTAACTAGACATTCTGAAATCTCTTCGGCAATACATAATAAATTTTTCCAACAAAAAATGAAGTAGCTGATGTGGATGAGGCATTTTATGTAACATTTTCATTTTATATAGAGATCTTTAAATATGAAACAAATGTAGTTTTTTGTTTTTGTTTTTTTTTATTTCATAAGTTCTTATTTTTTATTATTGTTTATATTAGTTAATGTAATATTAATTAACAACATACTAATTTTTTGTTCAAAAATGATTGTTGACTTAGTATTAATATTATATATTGCTATCCTTTTTAATACTAATATATGTCTTTCTCACCCTTGTTGATATTAATTATTAATATTCAGTGTTGATATTAATTATAAACATTGTTAATAATCTGCATAAAGTATGTATTATTGTTAGAGCATTGAATATAGGATATTTTAAAGCTGTTTTTGCATGATATTAAGTGTCAAATTCCAAATATGAAATAAGTTTTTAGGTAAAAAATATACAAGTATTTTCTTTGAGCATGCGTACATTTATGAAGTTATCGAATATATCCTTGTTAATTTAAAAACCTTACATAATTCAATATACTTTTCACTTTCCGATGAAAATTTTTATTTGATTCTACAATAGTAAAAACGAATATGAAATATTTTTTTGCAAATGAAAAAAAAATTAATAGCGTACTAAAATTTTATGTTCTTTGTGCGTTGATAACGATAAAAAGTCCTTATACAAATAGATTTTTAATTGAAAAAAAAAATATTTGGAGTCTGGAGTTTATCTTTGAGCTTCTGGCAAAAACAACTTATTTTAAAATTTTCAACGAAATCAACATCATCTATTGAAATCAAAGGGAATCAAACTAAAGATAATTGTATATTTATCTGCTCAAAAATATCAATGGTACTTAAGTTTAAATACAAAGAAAGAAAGAGCAAATTAAATGTATGGGAGTATAAATTAGATGTGTTTTTCAAATATGATACTCAAAAAGAAGTAAATACAAATTAACGTTCACTAGTATTCAGAATTAAGAGAATTTTCAGAACACGCATCGGAATCATAATGAATAAAACCACAGTAGCAGAATGAATTTTAAGAAATTGGTCAGTTAGGTTATATGTTAAACTCTTACATCTGTAAGAGTTTAACATATACCTAACAGGCCTTGAACTGTGATGTTATACTGGAAAAAAAGAGAGTTTGAGTTTCTGGGGCAAAGAGTCCCATTTGTTCAGTAACGCTGCTTTCAGACCCTGAATGTTCATAGAAGGAGGTTTACGAGTTGCACAACTACCATCCTTAGATCGTCCCAGGCATGTTGTATAGCAGTACTTCCCAACCTTTTTAACGCCACGGACTGGTCAAGGTTTGATAATTTTACCGCGGCCCACTGGGTGGGGATTGTTTACTTTTCAGATTGTTTTGGTTTAATGATTTTAATTTAATTATATTTTAACATACCCTCAGAATAAAATACTGTTACACAAAAAAAATTAATATAAAGTGATTTAACATGGAACATAAAGTGATTCCCATGGAATGTCACACAAACTCGAGAGAAATACACAACAGTAAATAAAATAGGAATAATTTAACGTTCCTTATGCAGCACGATACCGGTCTGCGGCTCGAAGGAAAGGAACCACTGCTCTATTGGGGTGAGTTCTGGAGATCTGGCTGACCAAACAATCAGGCGAATACCCTCCTTTAACAGAAATTCGTTGACCAGATGAGCTCTATGTGGCCCCGTATTGCCATGTGTTAAGTGAAATAGGGCCACCTTTACCCCTGAAAATGCGAACATAGGACTCCATGATCTCATCCCTATACCTCGCAATTGTCGCGGTGCCTCTTTCAAAGACCCGAAGTGTGTGCGGTCATCTAATGTGATGCCTACTTAGACCATCAAGCCTCTGCTGTCGTAATGGTCTGGCCGCGGTGGCCGAGTGGTCTAGGCATCGGATCATGGCTAGCGTGTCATGAGTTCTATCCTAGTACCACTAAAGATCCGCCGTGTAGGGGAGCGATGCACCTTAAATCTGTCGAGAGCTCAAACGTCCACCCGTGGGTGTGGTAGTTAGGAGAGGGGTGCCAGCTCAGGTGTCGTCCGATTCACTTGACCATGGTTCAAAATTACGCGGACCGTCGCCAAAAGACCTCGTGTTGCTAAGCAGTGCGACGTTTATATTCTCTCAGTCGTAATAGTCTATAGTAAATAGTGGTTACCGAGTTCTCTCCATAAGAAAGTATGTTAGGAAACTCTGGTTAGTCTGAACCGGGACTCATCAGTGACTATATTGCATGTGCTATTAAAGATGAGTGTATTAGGCTTTGAATCCCTTGTCAGATTTTAAATCCCAGGATTTCAGGATTGCATTACTAAATCCAGGGATCGGTCCCGGGATTAGGATTGAACTATTTATTAAAAATACTTACGTATTAGCATAGTTGAAATTGCGTAAAAAATTGAAAATATAATTAAAGATTGGTTTAATATTAATTTTATTGAAACAAGTAAAAAAAACCTAATTCATCATAAAAAAACAAATAAAAATAGTATATAATGAAATTTAAAAAATATTTCTTCATTTCTTGTGTTTCTGTAAATAATCTTTAAAAAACACATCTCGTTCAGCTTTTCAGCTTTGAAACGGTTTCTTATTTTTGTTACAAACTGTCCTGCCGAAGAAAATGAACGTTTGGATTCTTTACTAGTAGGTGTTATCGTCGTTTAATAGGATAAAGTTCTTTTCAGGTAGTCACCACGTCTCCCTCCATTTTCAAAATAGAGACATTTCTTTTTGAATTTTTGGTGAGAGTGTCTAAAATCTAATAGACTGCATTGATGACTTTATCTGGTTCTTCTGCTACACTTAATGGGGTGTTGTTTTTTTTGTATACAAATTGATCTCCCCCCCCCTCAATTATTGAATCAGAATGTGAATTAATTTCAAGTGTTAGGTACTTCATTTAAAATTAAAAATCCAGTTGCATGAGCTGTTAGTAATGCAATGGGATTTGTGAAGTGTCTCAAGTATTTCAAGCATGCCCGCTATTAATTGACGGTATTTAACTGAAGAAAGAACTGTAACAAAATCTATTCACATGATATGTTGCTTATGTTACTGCGTAAGTATTGCAGTGGGCCACACTTAGATCTGAGCGACGTTCTTCCATACGAGAAATGGGAGCTGCATATATTTTGTTTACCTATAGCCCTTATAATTGGCAAAAAAAAATTCTACGTACATATTTCATAAACAAAATATAAATTTTCGAATAAAATTCTTGGAAAAATTTTTATGAGAAAATTTTTTTTAAATAGAATAGACAAAAATTAAATCCCTGGATTAGTTATTTTAATACCGGGATTTCGGAATTGTTAAAAACAACGGGATCCTGCGGCTGCAAACTCTAGAGTGTGTTATTTCAATATAGAATTGTTTGTTTGGTTATATAATATTCAAAATTAAACACCAAATTTCTAATATAATTCTATGTCACCCAAGTAACGCAATTTTATGCTCACATTTGTACATACTGTGCTTTATATTTTTTTGACAAATAAACTATTAACAATCTAAGTTATTTTTATTTCCATGGTAATCAATATTAACTATTAAAAAAAATAATTTTCTGACGTGAAGTGATTACCTTATTTTAAAAAAATATATCAATGAGAGAGAGAGAGATCCTTGTTTGAAATATTTATTGAATAAACTTTCAGATCTTATAGAAATTTTAAGACAGTACTAGAATTATATATTTAGGGCTCAATTATTCCAAAATGATTGTAAGATTCTTAAGAAATGTATATCAAATTTGAAGAGTGGTTACCTTCATTTTCAGTTTCCTTAACTTAAAATAGGTTTTTGTAGTAGTGGATGCAAAATAAAAATAAAAAACTTTAAAAAACATTAGAAAACTTCAATTAAATTTATTTGTAAAATTAAAAGCTACCCAAATGAACAAGTATTTTTCAAAGCTGTTTTTTAAGAAAAAATATCATTCTACTAATGCAATCCATCCTGCTGAAATATGGCTATTTACGAACTTAATTAATATTTAATTAGCATCTGTCACTTTGAATTTCCTAGAAACAGAGCCATTTAGCATTAATATTCCATCACTTATCTAATTAGAAATATTAGTTTGTTTTCCGTGAAAATCATTCAAAGCAGTAAGATAATGCACAGTTTACAAATTCATGCACCCTATTTCTACCTACAGTAAACATCAATATTCCAAAAATATATTAAGTAATTTTTTTTGTAAGAAAAAGTCCTTGACATTCACTGTAACGTTCTATATTTCTTCACTTCCTTTATAAAAACAAATAACATATGGGAAGAATATTACATTGTATAAAAAAATACATATATTAATATTATACATCATTATATATTTGTAGAGATAACATGTAGTTGGTATCTTATGTAATTCTATAACGTGAGAACTTTATATCCACAATTAACAATTCACATAAATGAATGGGGAAAATGACTATCAAAAAGAAGTTCAGCTTCCTCTCGCTTTATTTCTAGACAATAAATGGATTCCGTCTTATATATGGGTCTGATTCACGTTATATTTGTAGAGGATCAAAGTCTTCCCGTTGGCATGGTGTAAAAGTGTGGCGATAGCGTCTTCCTCGTCCTATTGATTCTAAGCTACGAGGTCTCCAACAGCCTTCATGTTGTTTCGAAATTCACACACACAAACGTGTTTAAGTAATCAATTAATGAATCAATATTTTAAAATGTTTTTTTTTAAATTTCCAATGGCAAATTACAAGACAACTGCAAACAAAATGAGAAACAGAGAATATTGACAAAAAGCAAAGGACAAGATAAAAAATAAGAAAAGAAACACAAGTTCACAGTATAGTCTATAAATCCCACATTTTGTGTCTGGTCTCCCAATATCTGCTCTACATGGATCCAGAGCTTAGTGCACGGTAGCGTGCCAAATGAGTGGCGTCCATTTCTTCATTGGAGTCACACAGTGGACTCTGGGCAATGCCTATCATATTTAGATGCTTGGACAGGCAGTCGTGACCAGTGGCGATTCAAAAATCGGCCACTGCTCTATCCCGTGGCCATTTTGGAATATGAAGGATTTTGCTAAACCACAATTTTTGTTTATTCTTTTGGTTGAATTTAGACCAGAAGTGCTCTCTGTAGTATTTCTTTATAATTATTTTGGCACTATAAAAAGGAACTGTATTGTTAGAGGTTTGAAATATTTTTGTCTCCTTCTTCGCCTTCTTAAAATGTAAACTAAAGTCTTGTTAAGTTACTAACTTTTTTTTTTCAATATCCTGTTATTAATTCTTTAGAAGTTCTTTTTGCAGTCGATTATTGTAAGATAGTTCTGCAAGATAGCTTCGTTTGTCTTCTAGGAACAGAAAGAAAACCCATTTGTCATTTTGCAATGAAAAAAATTTCTCTGAATCATCTACACTATAAAAATCCGAAGGTAAACAAACGTATCTAAATATCTTTCTATCTATATGAAACTATCTTCTGCTGAACCCAGAAACGCGCCGAAGGTACCAAAAGATGAGAAACGATCCGAGGAATTAATTTGACCGATATTGCAATTAGTTAAAAAAATTTTATTAAAAACATAAAAAACTGATTTTTGGGCCTACTTCGATTTGCTTGCATTTTAGTAACTGTCAAAACAATGACATAAGTTGGCATTAAAAACCAGTTTTTAGACAAACTGGAGTTTCATGAAGTAGCTGTTTTGACTCGATTAATTAACTGATTAAAAAATAAATGCATTTAACATCTGATTAACTTGAGACATTTTATTAAAATAACAATCACTACAACGTATGACATTTTATATAAATATCTATGAAATTTTTAAAATTTTTAGATAATTTTTAAGTTAACAATATGTAATGATTATTGGTGAATTAAAATTTGAAATCCCTTTTATTGTTTTGGGTTCTAAGAAATTAATTATGGTTAAAAAATAATGAATATATTTATTTTTTGTAACATGTTATGCCAAAAACATTTTCTTTTTGTTTTGTGTGTGTGTGTGTGTGTGTGTGTGCGTGTGTGTGTGTGTGTGTGTGTGTGTGTGTGTGGTGTGTGTGTGTGTGTGGTGTGTGTGTGTGTGTGTGTGTGTGTGTGTGTGTGTGTGTGTGTGTGTGTGTGTGTGTGTGTGTGTGTGTGTGTGTGTGTGTGTGTGTGTGTGTGTGTGTGTGTGTGTGTGTGTGTGTGTGTGTGTGTGTGTGTGTGTGTGTGTGTGTGAATTAATATTTTCATTAACTAAAGCAGTATTACTTTTGTAAATTATTGATCGAAAACAGAAACCTGAAGAAAGATCTTATCCCTGTGGAAAAGAGTTCTATACTCGAAAACACTTATGCAACACCAGACTAAACAAGGGAAAAGAAATTTGTCTTGCAAGGAAAAGAAGTGGAGAAGAAATTACGGAAAGAGGAATCTTAATGACATTAATATAGAAATCCTTCACTTTACAAGCCAAAAGTACTGTTGTCGAGAAGAAAAGTGGAAATTTCCATAGGGATAAAGTTATATTCACGGGAAAAGCCGTGCAACACCGGGCTAAGCGGAGAGGAAACAGACCCGTCCGACGAAGCAAAGAAGTGGACGAAAAAGAGAATGTTAATGGCATTAATTCAGAAATCACACAGACATCAATGAGTGCAGTCACAGAAAGGGGAAGGTGAAATTTCCAAGGTAAAAAACTATACACTTAAAGTAGCCCGTGGAACGCTGGGTCATGCAGCTATTGGGCATTATCTAAAACTTTAGCTGACTGATATTTACAACAATCATATAAGAATACACATATGCCGAGTAAGAATTTTATGGATTCAAAAGAAGATTCATTTCCTAGCTCACGTAATAAAGGTATATCATTCTCTTTTGTAAGTCACAAATGGACGACTGTGTCCGTTATCCAATTTACCTTTAGCAATTAAAAAAGATGATATTATGATCTTGCTTGTTGTTTTATAATTTATTAATTTTTAGAGATCATTCTTTCTTTTGCCTCTTACTGGATGTGTGTACAAGACGTTTTTAATAGTTTTCGTTAACGGAGCAAAAATGTTTTTGTTTATAAGAAATGAATATACTATCCAGAATTTAATAGTGCATGTCTTATAATAGAATAATTATTACCATTCACTAAAAATACAAGTATTAAAGTCAAAACTGCAGGAATTGAAAAGAAAAATCGAATAAAAAGTTTTGGCAAAGGGTATTTTTTTAAGTTACAACGATAACTGCAACTGCACACATTTCAAGATGCCTCTAAGGGTGCAATTTTAGTTCCTATTCACAAGCAATTGAACAATTCAGTCGGAATCTTCAATCCTTAAATAATAGAAGACAAAGAGGTACAAAAATAAAAATATAAAATATGACTGCAATATCGGAAATGTTAGTTTGCCTGGAACATTAATTTGTTCAAATGATATTCAGCGTCACGATTAAAGGAAGTAAATTAAGAATTTATTACTTTTTGCACCTTCATTAGGGAATGAATTATTGTATTGCAGTATAACGATCGAACTGAATTAATTTTTCTTTTGTGCATCCAATTCTTAGTAGTGTTCTTTCAGGCCTTTATACCATTCTTCTTTCTCAATTTCGTATGGCCCTGGGGAATATATTTAAAATTCAATTGTGAAATGAGATACAATTGTTGGAACTAATGATGTGTTTAGTTGAAAGTTTCAGTGCAAAAAAGCCTCGACTTAACATTTTCATATTGTATACGTGCCTTTTTAATTCACGTACCAATTGTTTTGATTCATTAAAATCTTTTCTATTTGATTCAATTTCAGTTTAAGTTACTCGTAATGATTAATAGTATATTTATATCAATGTCATTATATTTAATTAAAATATATTCGAGTATATAAATACATTTTAGTTAAATTTAATTATTATTTTTTATCTACTTATTTTAATGTTAATAAATCATGAACTATTTTTTCGCATTGAAAATTTTATTTCGTGGAAAACTAAATAAATTGTTCAATTCTGAATTGAAACATATGTCATTTAATATGTATTTTGTTTCAATAATTGATTTCAGAATACACAATTGGGGAAAACATAGAAAAAATTTGAAATGAAACACATGATGCATATAATTATATAGGATAAATTCAGAACAATTTTAAAGGTTCAAAAATATTATTTTCCTTTAGTTATCAATAATGCTAGACATGAAGCTAAAATACATTGTTTTTCATGTAGTTTTGTATCAAATTCTGATCGCAAAATTATAATTTTCTAAAATTAATTAGAGTTTTATCTAAATGAAAATTTATCCTTCGTGTTCCAGTTTGATATATAGGTAGAAGCAGCAATACCATTTTATCTTTAAGAAATGCTCTATACGCAAATAAAATATTAAACATTTTCTTCAAAATCAATAAGAAATGTATAGTCTACGCTTTCAACTAAGTAATTCTATAAAAAAACTAAAATGCATTGCAAAATAAATTTTCTACTTTGAAGCATTACAGTTCATTTCAGCTGTAATGAGAGCCGGAACATTTTTGTATTCAAGTAAATCGTGAAAGGGTTTCAAAATCAGCAAAATTTGTTTCACAATTTTCATTTCTTCACTCTCACTCAAATATTATCTTTTAACTGCGGGATACAATGCACAGTAATATTTCGAATACTTCGAATACTACGTCATGGTATAATTTCAGATTATAAAAAAAAATTACATTTTATCGAGAAAAAGAAAATCAAAATTTGTTTTCATGTAAAATGTTTCATAAAATCTAACAAAGTGTCTACCGGATGCGTGGTGCGTGCGTGCGTGCGGGTTTGTGTGTTGTGTGTAAAATGTGTTATAGAAATCTAACAAAGTGGTCTAGTGATGTGTGTGTGTGAGTGAGTGAGTGAGTGAGTGAGTGAGTGAGTGAGTGAGTGAGTGAGTGAGTGAGTGAGTGAGTGAGTGATTTTTCTTCTCGAGCAAAATTTCCGTGGCATGCTAATAAATTTTTTTTTTCCTTGTTTTGTTGAGAAAATACTCTCTTCATTGAAGTTTGTATTTTTTAAATTTGTTACTCTTTTTCAATTAAGCTGAGACCTTCAGTCAAATTCTCAACCATCATTCGATCTTCCGGTTGAACTGTGTCTAAAGAAAACCCAAGTTCTGAAATGCCTTAGTCTTGCTCGTGCATTTCTATGAGCTCATCAATTGTTAGCCCATGATCGAAGAAATCCAACAGCTCCAGAACGTCATCACTATCCATTTCTAAATTTATTTGCTTGGAAAGATCGACAACTTCTTCAATCCTATTACCAATTTCATCAGGTTCTAGCACTGATACCGCTTAAGTTTAAATGACAGACAGAGACATACCGATAGAGACAGACACAGACAGAGACATACCGATACAGACAGACACAGGCAGAGACATACCGACACTGACAGGAAGCCAGAGACATACAGACAGAGACAGAGACAGGCACAGATAGATAGGGACATACACATATAGATAGGGACACACACACAGACACAGATAGATAGGGATACACAGACAGAGACTGACACAGATAGATAGGGACACACAGACAGAGACTGACACAGATAGATAGGGACAGACAGACAGAAAGAAACAGAAAGATAGAGACAGACTGATAGAAACAGACTGATAGAGACAGACAAGCTAATCAACGAGATTTGAAAATTGCGTAACTCTGGGTTCGCGTAAGTCGAGGTATTATTGTACCTTAAAAAAATCAAGAAATATTTTTGCTATGTTGTCAGTTATAATTCTTTTTTCAGAATAAATTTTGAATCAAAAAATTAATTTTGAAAAGTAATATAATGAATGTGTCTAAAATAAATGCAAGTATTACTTGTGATTATTTGTAATGTAAAACCAAATTTTAGATATATGATGCCTAAATAATAATACTTTTGGTTAATTTTATGCATTACTCATTATTTTTTTAAAATCCGCATGTTTATTGCAGTGTTTTTTAGCAAACTTTGAGTTGCGTTTTATGGAGCTATGAAATGGAACAAGGGTAGTTATGGAAAGTAGTTTTTTCAAAAGTAAATTTAATGGCCTTTCAGTAAGTTTTAGCACTGTTCTCAATCAGTTTTAAAATATTATCCTGAAATATATGTAATAAATTATATTTGGAAACTATTTTACTAATGAGCTTCTACTATGCAAGTCGCGCAAATTAAAGCTTCAGGTAACTGATATCGAAACAGTTTTTAACCAATTGACTAAATTTAAATATGAAATGACCTTCCAACCATAATCAACGTAAATTTACTCTCCTTAAGCGTATAAGACATTCCTTAATTGAGTTAAACAGCAAGCTTCTTTTTTTACTTAGTAAGATTTAAGTTTACCGAGGAGAGTAACCTTAAATAAGTTTATTTTTGTTGCGGTAGAAGAAACATGTCGAAAAAATTATTCAAGTGATGGTTGTAATAAGAAGAAAAAGATAATCAAATTGTCTTCATCTAATTTCTGGAGAAATATAAGAGAAATCAGAAAAATTGCCAGAAATATTTGGTATAAAAATGGTCGGATGATGTTTTACGTACTTAAAAAATATTGCTATTCCTATAAAGAACGGGAAAAAGTTATACAAATTTTACTAAAGCAAATATATATCAAAAATTCTTTAAAGAATAGAATTAGTGGTATTAAAAGCATACATATAACTACCTTCGTACTCAGACAGTAGTCCACGTGATCTTTCCTAGATATATTATATACTAAGTATTGTATTTTGATTTAATATTTTTTATTTCTAAATGTTTAACACTAGAAAGTTTGATATTTAGTATGTACCTATATTGCCCCAAAGCAGTCAAAATGATTACATTGTTAAAGAATAACTAATGTATAAGGAAATTTGCTTAAAATTAATTTTTAATATTTTTTATATTATTTAATGTCATAAAGAAGTTATAAGAAAATATTAATAATAAAAAAAGTTACTTCACTTGGAAAAAAAATATATTCTAAAAATGTTCGAGAAAATGTGTCATTATATATGTAATTGTTTTTGTAATGGAAATTAATAAGCAGTCAAAATGACTTCCTTCGGCTATCCAAATTTAATAGAATAGCCGACTGAGTGGCGTGGTTGGTTTGTTGCTGGCATTCTGCACCTAAGGTTGCGTGTTCGACACCGGCAGGAGTTGGTGGATTTGCATGATGCAGAAAATCAACAGCGGCCATGTCGTATGATTATAAGGCCCGTAAAAAATCTAGTCCAG
The DNA here is from genome assembly GCA_019973975.1 of Trichonephila clavata. Lineage (NCBI taxonomy): Eukaryota > Metazoa > Arthropoda > Arachnida > Araneae > Nephilidae > Trichonephila > Trichonephila clavata. The sequence goes on along the minus strand of BMAO01010626.1, from coordinate 3,795 downwards.
TCATATTAGGGTTTCACTGCGGAATGAGATAATAAGCTGAAAACTTGTATAGACCTTTATTTTGTCACTCTAAATGTTGTCTCAAAAGTCTCATAAAATCTCGGGTCCGCGTCTTAAGATATTCAAGGTCAAAGATCAAGAAAATCGGTTTTTTGCAAATATCGCGTTTCCTATGGCTTTAATGCTATTTATCTTTATATAAATATTGTATAGAATAATGTTTTCTATAACTTTAATTGAAACATTTTTTATACATCAAACCGTTTTTGAGATAGAGGGCACTGAACGCGCAGCGCTTCACTATCTACAGCATAATGCAAGGGCAACCGTTAGTCACATGATATAATACGCCGTATAAAGTCTATAATACTTAAAAATATATAAAGTTACAAACATTTGACCTTTTTTATAGATTATTACATTACACTTTTTATAGTTTTCATTAAGCAAGTATTTATTTCTTTTATAACACTTACATGTTCGCGTAGTTCAAAAGTTGTTGACAGATATATATGCTTAATGTACTTTTTAATTATATTTTATTATTATATATATTAATTACATTTAAAGTAGTGAAAAAATAAAATAATTTTTAATTACATTTTATTTAGAGAAATATCGTTTTATATAACTATTACAATTAAAATTAGGAAGTGTGAAGACGTTTCACAAAAATTTTAATAATAAGACGAACATTAATGTTATTTTTCTTTCTTCCACTTCTTCATCTTCCTCATTGTCTTCCGGTCACTCGAAAATTTCCAATTCATTCTCATAATTTACGCTGTGAAGGGTATTTGTCTACACATCTAGAAGAATTTCGGGATCTAAAGTACAATCTTCATCGAGATCACTCTCATATCGTGAAGCATAGAAGCAAGCTTGCCCATTATACTCGCCACAAGCTGAGGAACATACAAATCAATGCAATATTTTGCAGTTGCAAAATATTGTATTGAGTATTTCATCTGGAGCATGCGGTAGTACCGTCGTAATCGATTCCAAGAATTCATCCCGCAGAATCCAACCATATTCCTGGGGTTCTAAACCATTCCCTAACCAAATTTGAACTTGATAATATACACTGCTGATGTGCTGATGAGCCTCTGTACTTGTTGGTGGAAGATTGGATAACTGCACGGGTTTATTGATTGATTTTATGACTTGATTAACGAAGATTATCAATGCTTTTCTCAGATTTTGGAGCATTGTATATTGCCAACAAGACTCGTCCTCCATTTTCATACAATGTTTGTACATGACAGTTTCCTTCTTGGAAATACTTGAGCTAGTTAATCCAAATACGGAACATTCTCTAATATTCTAATGAAAGTTTTTCTCCTATTTTTTAAAAAATGCAAATTTTGTGTCATAGCCACTAAATGAGTGCAGAAATAAAATGTGCATTTTACAATGAGGATATTTATCAAAACTTTTGGAAGAGTATTTTTGAGTTTTAACATTCCATTGGCGACTATTTTAAAGAACACTTCTTCTTATTGGGCTTGAATACGTCCAATCAAAATGGCAAGCAAATCAATATCTTCTCCTACTATGACGACAGCCCTGTGATGTTCCGATTCTTCAATAGCTGTTTCTACGATTAGAACATCTGCATCATCTCTGGCCTGTTTTGTAGTGATATCAACAAATTCTAATTTGGCAATCAGCAAGTTAATAAAAAAAATTTTATTACAACGCTTCGACAAAAATTTATCTTGGCTAATTGATACGATTATTGTTTTGTCGAAACAAACTTCATTCGATTTTGATAAAGCAGCAGTACTTAGCTGCCCCATTGCTTTTATGTTTTTGCTATAGTCCGTGTATCCATCAAATACAACTACAATTTTAGAATCATAATGTTTTTGTAAATATTTTACGTATTTATCTAAAATTATCAAAAAAGTTATCGCCTTTACTCCATACGACGCGATGCAGAAGAAATCCACCATTGATAATGTATGTTACATTATTTCCATCGAAGTCGAAATCGATAGGAGTCATACTGTCATATAATGTCGCTTTCGTGGTTATTCACATGCCAAAATTATCAAATAAAAGATATGGATATGGATTTAGTTCATATTGGAGATAGTATTGAAGATTACATTCAAGCTGTTTGCTTTCAGTTATTCTTTGGAAGAATAGCAATGGATCAATTGAAACTCTACAACCGTTAATTTTGACAGATTTGTTGACAATCGAAAGCGATAATACCTTATCGGATCGTTTTAACTTTATTTCATTAAATTTTAAACCAGTTTTCTTTACCATTGATTGTAATCCGATTTCATGTGCTTTGTGACAGTTAATTTGATCATTTCCAACTGTTACAGAAGCCAAAGATATCAATTGTTGCGTATTTGGAAAGGGATTATGAAGTGTAAGCCATTCAACTAGTTTACTTACATCAGTATTATCTCTTTTTGATCTTAAATCCTTAGCATTAACGTGTTGTTCAGTAGAGTTTAAGGAAACTGTATAAACTTTTCCATCTCCTCATAAATTCTATTTGTATCGTACATAGCAAAAGCCCATTTACATAAAACACTTTCTTGCGTACTTTGCCCCTGAGATACTCCATCTTTTGTCTTCATAGATTTCATTAGACTTTGTTCGATAAGCATATCTGTCCATATACCAGAATTAAATTTCTTTGTTTGTTTCATAGTTAAGAATCCATTTTTAAAGTTCTTAAAAGTCTGTCCATCCATTGTATTTTACAAATCGATCATATCTGGAAGATATAAATGTGCAGACTTCGCATACTAAAAATGACCACTAGCATGAAAATACAGCAGCATTCTTCGTACAGCATTAAGATGTTCTTTGAGAAGTCCCAGTATTTCAACGCGAATGAAGTCGAGTGCTATTGATACCATTTCGAAATATTGTACCCATAATTGTGATGTAGGACATCGAGCTTTTATTCATTCAGTATATTTTGAAATGGTTCAATAAATAAGTTTGTGTTACCTACACACCCTTCAACACCTTCATAAGAAACAATTCGACAATTGATTTATTCAGTTAACTCATTAACACACAATCTTCAATCTTCATGTTTTCGAAGATCATCATTGATTACGCAAGTAGTTATAATGTAATGATATCTGATACTTCTTGAATAAACGTGACCATTCAACATTTCATCTTCTGAGAATTTGTACCATATATTTTACCTAGAGCTTCTTTGAGTCCACTTCCGTCCATTCTATATCCTATGGATCCAAGAAAGGACTTGAGCATATGAAATCCTCCTAATTTAACAACTATCTTAACAAAATTCTGAGTTAGCATCTGACGCAGCAACTATTTCACGAGCTTTAGAGTAGAGAGTTTGAACAAAAGTAATTAAACACGTTTTTTTGGCCAAGTAACTTGGCAATATTTGCAGCACAATGTAAAGTAGTATAAATTGTGTCTACGTTATTGGCAGGATGATCAGCAAAAGGAAGAAACATAACCTGAAAAGTAGAAAAATCCTTATTATATTAGTGAGCTGTCCGAGAAAGCCATTCCACCAGGAAAAGATGAAATATTCTACGAACAGATGAGGGTTATTAAAAAAATATACTTGATTAATAAAAACTATTAATAAATTTAATGTAATAATTAATAAAAAGCCAAATAGTTGTAACTATCGGCGTATTATATCGACTAACGATTGACCTTGCATTATGCTGTAGATAGTTAAGCGCTGAGCGTTCAGCGCCCTCTATCTCAAAAACGGTTTGATGTATAAAAAAATGTTTAATTAAAGTTATAGAAAACATTATTCTCTACAATATT
>BMAO01010625.1:0-19810 GCA_019973975.1 Trichonephila clavata | reverse complement strand
TGATTAAGTTGAAGAAAGAATATTAGCATGCGCAACAATATGCTTTCAAGTAGAAAAATGAAAAATGAGAAACGCAACAATAAGACGTATTTCCATACCCAAAAGGAAGTTAATATATACAACACGCGTATAATATAAAAGTTACCCCTCCATTTTTCTAAGAAAAAAAAGCTTACTTTAAAATTCAAAATGGGAGTGTAAATTTCTCGTTTGGTTCGTTTGAAGTTGGAAAGTAAATCTAATATTCATGAAGTTACCGAAATAAATGAGAGGGTATTAAGCAGCAAATAGATGAAGTGAAAATTGAGATTCTTACAATAGCTTTTCCGCAAGTCAAAAAGAACTCTTTTTGGAGGAGATACACCAGTGCTATAAAGTTGCTGCAATCTTCCTTCGAAGCCGCAAGACGCTTAGCTTGACTTAAAAATTTAGAAAATTTAATTGCTGACATCACCATGAACAGTTAAATGACTGAATGCTTATATTGTGATGAGTCGTAGTTGAAATAGATGGAAAATTGCTTTTGAGGTTAATTGTTTAAGAAAAAAATGTTATTTAGGGCAATTTGAGTAGATTAAAAAAGATATTGCAGGTTATATTTCATAAATGACAACTATAGCTACTGCATAATTAAATATTGAAATTTGTTTCTTATACGTAAAATTAATGGATGTTTGTATTTCACAAAAGCATTTAGGATTAATTGCCTTAACAATTAAAGAATAATTCAGCATTTTATTTCGCTTTAAGGCTCATATCTCTTTCTGTCTTTTGATAAAATATTTTAATTGATAAAATAATTTTTTGTAATTTTTTTTGAAATACATACCCTTAGAATAATAGAATTAGGAACATTCGCTAACTTTAAAGTTATGATGGAATTGGTAACTGTATGTTTGAAATATATTTTATAAAATAGCTGACTGATGGCATGGTTGGTTTGTTGCTGGCCTTCTGCACTCTAGGTTGTGGGTTCAACCCTGGCCCAATTCAGTGGATTTTCGTGATGCAGAAAATCGGCGGCATGATTGACAGCAGTCAAGTCGTGTGATTATACTGCATGTAAAGATCCCTAGAATGATGTTTGGCTTGGGTGCTCTCGACAAAAATAAATCCTAATTAGGTTCGTATGTCAGAGCTCAGGTGCCCTCCCTCTGTAGGGTAAACTGAGCATCAAAATTTTTTTTTTACCGGATTGGTATTCCCACCTCTATAGTGCAGCACTAAAGATGTTAATTCCGGAGAATGTACTAGGTCTGTGCAATAGTAAAGACCAATCCACAACGCAATAAAAATAAAATTATATAAAAATTCTTTAGAAAAAATAAATTTGAATACACGACATCTTTATTTCTTATTATTTATATTTATAAAGTAGTATTTTATTATATTTTAATATTTTTATTTGATAAATCAGATAACTTTGTTTACTAAATGAATAAACTTATACAAATTAACAGTATGCTTTTTTAAATTATTTCAGACCTATCATCAATAAACGATCTTGATATGATTTGGAATATTTTGTTCAATTTGAAGTTATTTTATTAAAATTAAAGAGCTGGATTTAACTTTACAACACCACTTACATAATATATTGGAAATGGAATAGCAAGAACGTCGTTTAGAATAACCTCTATGATAAGAGTATAGCATATAAATACTTCTTTAAAAATGATTTGGAAATTATTTACAGTTTATTGAGTTTTATATGTAAATTATATGAAATTTTAATTATGAACCATAACTTAAAAAACATGGGTACATATTACGAATTAAAACACAAAATTTATGAATGCAAAATGATGCTACTATTTTATTTATTCCGCAGAAGAAAATTTCAAAAAACACTTCAATGAAAAATTACAAAATGCTAATGAATCATATACTTTAGGTGTATTTTTATGAGATCCTTAAAATTGAGATTTTATATAGGTTTTAAACACAATATTATAAATAATTTATTGCTTCTAATTTTGAAATCACTTTTTACAAATAGTTAATATCTGAAAAAATAGTTCTTTTGTACAGTACATTGTTTGGTTCTACTATATTTGACACTTGTAAAAAGGAGATGGCTGTTGATTTAACGTGATGCACACATTGAATCTATCGAGCCGTGGTTTTGAGTTTTATTGTAGTTTAGAGGGAATAAAATGTATGTTAAATCTGTATTTAGTCCTCCCGTTGACATGGTGTGGAAGTGTGGAGAGTTGGGAGCTTCTCAATAATTGTTCTTATCACTTGACCATGGATCAAAGTTAAGAGGCCAGTCGAGATTAGACCTCAAATTGTTTCAAAGAGTGATATTAATAAGCAAACAATTAGAGAAATATTAGCTATATGAAACGCAGTTATTGGAAATAATAATTAGGATGCGGTCAAATATTTATTTAAGGTATCCGACTACGTGCGACAACTTTTTTAAAAAAAATGGAGATATGGATATTGTTTGTTGTTTTTAGATTTGTTTAGTACATTTTATGAAAAATAGGTTAAAATTAAGAAGAGAAAAAGAAATTATTATTAATAAAATGGGGACAAAATTGACAAAAATAACATAAACGCGGCTTATTTTGCACCAAAGGTTTATGAACAAATTTTCAATTTTTCAATTCTGATGTGTTTCTATGTTATGATTTTTGAAGTGACCATCAGGATAAGAGATATTTTAATTTTTACAAAAACTAGAGCACTTTATCTTAGTTAATATATGAAATTGCTTTAAAAAACAGCGATTATATTAGTATAAGGGACTGTACATTTTGTAATAAAACAGTGATTGATAAATCTGAAGGTTAAAACAATTCTACTATTATACAAAACATACACACAAAAATTCAGTTAGTTATTTTCAAAAATTTTCAGCAATCGCTGACCCCATTTGATTATTTTCAAAAAATCACAAAGCGTTTTAAAGTGTGACATCTTGCTTAAAGTAATGACATCTGCTTTTACTACAACACTTGTAGTTTTTGTTCTAGGGAACGGAAAATAATAAACTTGGCATTTTTATAAAACTAATAAGATGGCCCATTAAATAAAATTACAAAAAAATTTTCAATTTTTTAGCGAAATTCACAATTTTAGGGTAGTCGGATACTTTAAATAATGGATTCATTTTTGGTTAGAAAAAAGATAGCCAATGTAGTAAAGGAAAAATATATAAAATGAGTCAACAATGGCGCCGTTAAATAATACGGCTCTAAAAAGAATGTTCATTATTCTAATACCAACAATATTTGTATAAGTAAACTAATATTAGAAACATAATTTTTTTGTGAATGTAAAATAAATCCGTGATTAAAAATCGTTACGTCCCATAAAAAAAGTTCAAATTGTTAGATGTCTACATCTATAAAAGATTTACATACCATACAAATGTAAATGTAAAATGTAATATAAAGAGGTCTTTCATGTGTAAATTTTAAAATTTTGCTCTTATATATATATATATATATATATATATATAGAAACTTACACATCAGACATGCTTTAAAAATATAGATCCTCTCTTGTCTTCATATATTAATCCATTATGTCAAAATGTAGGATAAGAAACATAACATAACTGTTCATAAATAATATCGGTAATTTTTTTGAAGAATCTTTTATTTCTTCATCTTTATGCAAACAATGAGAATTTTTTAACGTGACAATTTTTCTGCATATATTTGTTATTTTGTGCCCATAATTAATTTAACCCGGGAGTGGTTATACCGGGCACAGGGTCACCCCAGGTTCACGAAATTGTAAATTTGGGAAAAACTGTTCATTTGTTACAAATGACTTTGTCAGCATCCTCCTACATGACAGTATTCATGTAAACTAAAATTGTATTTGTCACCATCTCCCTCTTTTTGAATGGGGAAAACGTTTTTTACGAAATTAAAGGTACTTGTGGTGACTGAGTTCACCCCTAAGCCACACTTTTACTCCAAAATATTTTCTGTTTACAGGCTGCATTTTACCTCTGAGAACGAATTAGTGGTTTTGAGTGCTGAGTTGTAAGACTCCTCATGGTTTATAAATTTAAATGAATAGAACATAAAAAAAGAATTAAACACAAACGTGGTCCTTATGAAGAAGCAGCTGATGAAAAAATTGATATTAATCATGATAGGGAAAGTAAATTTGAAAAAAAGAGATGAAGATGAAACATTTGGGATGAAAGTAAAATTTTCAAATGCTATCTAAAGGACCCCACCAAGAAAATAAGAAGCATAAATGCCCAACAGACACACTTTACCCTGTCAAAAGACACAAACAAGAAAAAGTTCAACATGACATTGTCGATCATCAGAGGACAGTAAAACTACAATAGCTTGAACAAAATGTGACAGTTTCGCCTGCCGATATCATTCATGTAATGTAGCGAACAGAGTCTGTGATTCCTGTCCCTTATTAAAGTCACTCACATTTGAAAGTTCTTGGTTCAGAGAGTCTGATTGATATTCTTCTCAAATTATCAAAGAAAAATTGAAACTTCTTAAAAGTAGAAAAATAAGTATACTTTCTCTTAGTTAATAATTCAGTGGAATATTGAGATTTCTGTCATGTACAATAAAAATAAATATAAAAAAGGGATTGGGGTGACTCTGTCCCCCTGCATGAGTATTAACGTTAGTGTCGTGTGTGCGCCTACTCCCTGGTTAATAATAAATAGCGCGCAGTGTACATATATGCTGAAACAGAATATTTTTAATATATATATGCAACAATTTTAGTATATATATATGTGTGTATATAAAGTAGTGCCATAACATCGTATCAATCCTTTAGAATTGTGTATGAGAAATATAGTTTTACAATAAATTTGATTCTAATAGTTATCCTTAGCAAAATCGTTGGTTACATTTTAATGATAGTTGTAAAAATACAATCATTAGTTTAAGTCTAGTTGAAAAAAAATATATTCCAGCTTAATTTATGGTTAGTCATATATACATTTCTGATACAAATAGGCAGGCGCATTCATATATGAAATAACATCGTCTTATTTTATACAAGTATGGATCAGAAATGACAACAATATGTGATGTTTGTTAGAAATAATTTTTGTTGATGAAAACACGAAAGAATAAGATTTCAAAACCGCTAAGACTATTATAGTATTAATAATGCCTCTTTAAACCCTTTTAATTCGTGAATTAGAGTTCTGTGATTACATTGAAGATGCGCTGTGTAAGAGCGAGGGGGGGGGTATGTATATGAAGGCTCGAATTCCTCACTCCGGCATGTAATGGAAGTTTGGAAAGTGAGAAACTCACTTGAGTATCGTGATTTAAAATTGCGAGATCAGTGGCCAATAGACCTCCGGTATTAATAAAAATCAAATAAAATTGAAGTAAAATTTGCTTAATGGATTGAATGGCACCTAGGAATATGTATTGTTGAAATAAAAAAAAATTATAACATATAAAAGTCATAATAGTGTTTTTAGTGATCATTCTTCTTTTGAAAGAACCGTATTCCTCTGTTATACAGTTTTATGCCAATTTTGAGTGGTCTCTGTCATTTTTTTTACTATCACTAGTTTGAATAGTTACTTTCCTTTTTCGAATAAAATGCCAGACAAAAAGAAGGAAAAAAATGGAAAGATTTAAATTATTTTATCTGTAATTTAATACAAATATAAATATAAAATAAAAATAATTCTCCTTAGAGAAAAAACACTTTTAATTTATGAAAAAAGGAACAATTTACGAAATTATTTGCGTGCTTTATAATGACGTGATTAGAATAGCTAAAATGTAAAATATTATTTTTTAATTAGCTAAACAGATATTAGATTTTAAATAGTTTACTACTTAAATAATGTTTCTTTCCAAACAAATAAGCTTTCACTTAGATATGCAAAAGTAATCTCTATTTGCCAGTTATTTTCCCCTTCGTTGTTTATAATACCTTTTCTTATTTTTCTTTCCTATTTTTTTTCTCGTGTGCATACATTTCTGATATGACTCAAGTTAAAAAAAAATTGCTATACATTTTTTTCTCTTGCTTTTAAAATACTTAGGTATTATAGTTTTGTTTTGATACGGTAAATGCGTTAAATATTTAATTTCCTTTTGATTATATGAAAATCTTTTTAAAATACATAAAATTTAAACTTTTCATTGAGTTTTCCATTTAAAATTTGAAATAGTCATCAGTTTTTTTTATTCTCTCACTACATATTAAATATATTTATTTAAAACAAATTACTATTTTCGTTGTGAACCCTTAAAAGACGATTAATTTTAAGGGATCTGAAATTTTTAGTTCGGGTTTCATCTTTGCTGTCTTTCTTTAAATCTTTGTTAAAGATTGCCATAACTATTTGTAGTCACAAAATGAAAAGGCAACATGTTGTTCACATGAAAGATATTTGCAACGAAAAAATAATTGAGAAAGAAAAAGATTAAAAAAAAACTTCCCTCATACGGAAAACAAGAGATTTTATCCCCATTTATGTTCATGCGTTTTGACAGAATAGGAAACAATTAAGAGGGTTAAAAACTCATTGGTTGACTGACTCATTTCGAATGAGATATCAACTGTCCATCCTGTCGTTCATAAAAAGCTGACTCTAAATAGCTCGCATACACATATCAAAGAAGTTTAAAATAAGATCCTTGCTAGTAAAATATTTCTCAAGAAAGATCTGTTAGTAATAAGTAATTATTATAGTATACATATTGTGTAAGGAGCCTTAAGTTATTCGCATCTGAGAATTTATCGTAACATAACACTTTTATTTGCGTATGACTATCTTGCATATTTCTTTAAAGAAATTTCATATTAACATTGTCTTCGTATTTAGAATACATTTTTATTTCATATTTGTATTCACAAAATTTATGTTTTAATATTTTAGTTAAAAGTCACGATTAATGCTGATCTGAAAAATATAAGTGCATCAAATCATATTAAAATAAGAATATTATAATTAAGATAGCAATATACTCGTATTACAATTTTATGAGAATATTTCGTTTTTCGGTGCACTAATTTTTTTAAACTACCATGTGATGGATTTGCATGTCTTGCAACTATTAAAAATCAATACAATGAAATACTATTAAGGGATGACAAGTACATAACAAGCAATTACTTTTTTGTAAAATATTGAATTGAAAGACCTTTCAAAAATAATTTAGCAAAGAGTATTATAATTTATTTACGCTTACAAAAATTGAAAAAAACTTCGATTCGCTAGTTATTAATAAAAATAAGACATTCTGATTTCTAGTAAAAAAAAGTTTATATTCAACACTTTAAAATAATTTCGCGACACATCTGTGTTGCTTTAAACTAGTGTTTCGTAAACTAGGGAGTGCATGAATTCCAGCTACAGTCGCCAAAAATGGTAGGCTTTTTGATCTATCTTTTTGAACAATAACTTGCTTGACATTAATAATCTAATCATTTATTTAGATTCTTATTGAAGAAAGCCCCCATTTCAGGTGTGACTGAGTACCAGCATCCTAACATTAGTAATCGACTTTCATCGAGTAACCCCTTTCTGCTCACCTCCATTGTAGATACCCATAACTTGTTGAATTTTAAACAGATTTGGGATTACAAATTAGAGTTTGCAGCCCCGGGATCCCGAAATCCCCCTATTTAATGTTTACCCTGGATTATATTATTATATTATTATTATATTATCAAAATTTTCTAGGAACCTAATTCTCAGAAAATTTATATATATATATATATATATTTATGATATATGTTCATAGAGAAATTGTTTATGTGCAATTATAGGCTCTAAAAGTAAGAAAAATATATGCAGCTCTCATTTCTCGTATTGGAAAACATCGCAGAAACCTAACACAATACTTACACAATAAAAGGAACATCTCAGATGGGGTAGGGATAGATTTTGGCACAGTTCATTCTTCAATTAAATGCCCTAAATTAATAGCGAACCTGCTTGAAAGACTTGATGCTTCAAATTCCACTGCATTACTAACAGTTCACGCAACTGGATCTTTATTTCAAATAAGGTGACTCTTCATATCGATTCACATTCTGATTGAATAACTCAGTCTGTTTGTACACAAAAACCATTAAGCCTAGCAGGAGAACTAGATGAAGTTATCAAAGAGGTATATGTACCAATGCAGGCTATTAGATTTGAGACGTTGTCATCAAAAATTGGAAAAGAATTTGTCTCTTTTTTTGAAAATGGAGGAAGACGAGGTGACTACCTGGAAAGAACATGCTTCTATTTATAATGGCGATAAAACATACTAGTGTAGATTCCGAACGAGCATTTTCTTCGGCAGAACAACTTGTAACAAAAATAAGAAGCCGCTTAAGCTTTGAAATGCCGAACGAGCTGTGTTTCTTAAAAACTTACTTACAAAAACCCTAGGAATGAAGAAAAGTTATTTTAAATTTCATTATGTACTGATTTTTAATGATAAATTAAGGTAACAGAACACCTTCGAAGAAAATTTTTTGAATTAACCTGAATTTTGCCTGTTAATGCATATTTTATGACCTTATGGGTCTTTAAAATCAGAAAAACACCCAAGTAAAGTCTTGTTAGTGCACATTTTTTCTGTGAAAGGGGTATTTTATGAAAAAAATAAGCAAAAATAAGACTTTACGCAAAACATGATAACTGAAAATAAAATAAATATATTGACATTTTGTAAATTGAATAATATAGCATACAACCTTATCTAGGGAATAGACACTTATTTTGGTAATATAACCATTACGTGAAAAGCTATTGTGTTTCGAGCTTCTTAACGTTGAAATTTTCTTTAAAAGCTATTGTAATTTTCACTTTATTGCTGTATAAAAAAATTTCTACTCAACATAAAATCTTAAGAGAGGTCTATTCCCTGTATTAGTATTTAAAAAACATATATATAAAATTTTTATTTCATTCAAGCATAACTTTTTGAGATATTGTGTTTTGCGGTAAGAAAAAATGTAAAAAAACTCATTTTGAGAAAACAACAAAAATAACATTAAACTAATCTGATTACAAGAAAAACACTTACTTTCTTATTAAAATGCACCAGATTTATAATTCTCTCCATCTTTAACTTCTAAAACAATATTTTTTTTCTTTTTAAGGGCTCTTAAAATTTTCCTATGTTTCTTTGTTTTGGGGTCTGCGTTATGAATCGATTCACGGATTCTGGATTTATCTAAATGTTTATATCCCCGTAAGGTAAACACCCCAGGATTTTCAATATTCATCTTATTAAAAACTTTGAGGCACCCATTTAATCCCTCATTGAAAAGTATAACAGCATCATACGACCCAAATTTAATTGTTTTGAGCGAAACAAATACTTCTTTCGGAACTTTTTGCCAGACTATTCCGTTAAAACACTCATTTGCATTTTGCGTGCGTCCATGTAAGCACTTACTTAATATCTGTTTGTCGCATAGTTCTAAATATACTGGTTTAATTTTATTTAAAACATCATTTGATAAACCAGCATATTTTGTGGTACATTTTGTTCCATTTGCCACCCCCCGCTGAAAATAACACCAGCTGTCTTTCCCTATTGGGCACTGACCATGCATCGGTTTCTTATCACTTGATGCACAGTGATATAACGCAGCAATTACATTTTGCTGCATGGCATTTAAGTTACCGACATTACTGCGTACAGCAATTCCGTAGTAATTTTGAAGTCGGTCGATAAAATTATCAGTTAATTTGCCTTTACCAGACAGTCCTTTAGTTTTTGTTTTTAGCTTTCTTAGACGCGAGCCCACTCTCTTTTGTACATGGCCAATGCACTCAAACTTTGTCACACTGTTCATTCCATAAGTGTCTTTCATACTCATGAAAGCTTTTGAATCACCATCCCGTAACATTGCGTGTATTGAAGTCTGCGGTTTTTTTCTGAACGAAGAAATATTCGTGAAGCCCCCACAATTTCCATTTTTGACGAAGACCCCGTGAAGTTACACTGACATATGTGGTCGGCTTTTGACGACTCATATTCAGAGTTTCTTGGCATAGTCTGAAGTCTCTTACATGTAGGACAGTAGGACGACATAACTTCTACGTCTAACACCTTACCAGTATCAACTGATATTGCAGCAACACAACCATTCATAGACGTATAGCCTCTACGATGCCATGTGCCATCCTCAATATGCCACATTTTACAAAATCAGATGAAAAATTTTCTTTTATATCCACAATTTCAGTAGCAGCTTTTTTCATGGATTCCTCAGCTACTTCCTGAACCACTTTTAAAAGCTTTGCTTCCTGATTTTTGAAAGCAGTTTTTGTCAGTCGAGGCAAATTTAATGTTGAGCATAATTTAAATGCACCAGCAAAACCCTTGCCTATCTGCCGCATACCATATACTAGCCTGGTATTTATGACTGGTGCATTTACAACTTTTTTTGATGAAGCAAATGCAAAGAAAAAGTCACAGCATTTACATTTTAGTGTAAAATGAGAGCATAATCCATACATGGAATCCTCAAAAAGCTCTACTTTTTCAGCAAAACATTTTAGGCAGCAAAGTTGAGAAAATGCATCCACAATAAGCTCAAGATCAATGAATCTGTTACCAAACAGAGCACCAGGCATTTCTTCTGCAGTTGACATACTCTCATTTCCCAATTTTGAAGAACTAGCAGTGCATTCAGGAACAGGTGTTGAATTGCTGTTATTTTCGGAAATTTTTGTGTATTTATTTCCAAAAAATTGTCTCTTACGCTTTCTAGCAATACTTTTAAACATTTTCAAGCAAAAATAAAACAGAATAGAATTATTTTTTAACTTTCTACGCTGTCGATTCTTTCAGTATGAAAATCAAACATATATGTAAACAAAGTCACTAAACAACAAATTTGATGCCAGATTTCCTACATAAAAAAGGAAAAATGTATTTCCAAATACATTTATATTTATTCTCAAATATTCTATTTTAATTTCTGACAAAATATTTGTATATTAATTTTCATATTTCATGTCATATACCATGAAAGAGAAACGTAAACAAACAATTTGGGCCACTTCCGGATAGCAGAAAGGCATTTCCGGTAAGAGAAGTTCATGATCAAGTAATATTAAAAAAGCTGTAACTTGGCTTCTAATTAAGCTAGAAACAAAATTTTTACAGATTTAGAAAGATAAAAGATTGAATTTTAATATTTGATCAAAAACGAAAAATCGATATTTTGACCGAAAATTGAGTTTTAAAGGTGTTCTGTCACCTTAAGTATTGTTTTAAGAGAGATAATTTTTCAACAAACAAAAATATTATGAACCAATTTTAATTACATTTTCAATTTTACTACGCAACTTCAACTATGTGCAACCCCTCTGGTATAGTGGCTGACAGCGGTGCCGTAGGGCCTAAGATCGAATCCCGGAGAAGACTTGGATGCTCATGCTGTAATCCTTTCCTTTGTAATTTGTGCTTCACACTTACTTCTATGTAAGCCTCCGTGTGATACTTTGTTGTGCACGGGATTATAAATGTTCTCTATAAAAAAAACCTTCAACTATACTAATGCGTATTTTTTAATAAATAATACAATCCTAAAGTCCTGGGATCTCGGGATTTGGATAACTTAATCCCGAAACACCGGGATTGAAAACCCTTATTACAAATTGATTTTAATACAAAGTCCTCAGAAGATTTTTTTTGTCTAGGAGTTTAACCACTTATTTTTTTCTGTCATATTATATCAAAATATAAGCATATTTTTAACAAACATTTTTATGGTAAAATTAACATAGAGTAGAAAAAAAGGGTCAGGTATGTGCCGTTTCAAGTTCCCGAGCAGTGTTCGGTCAAAACAGGGAAGTGGTTAAAAAGAATTTCCAGCAATTTCTGAAGATGGAATACAGTATTTTTAATCTTTTTTAACAACTTATTTGTCTGAGAGGACATTTTCGTCTTTAAACACAATGAAATCAAAGTAGCGATCAAATTCTAACGAATATTTGAGGAATTGAATTGTGTCCGGCGGTGTCAACTATTGTCACGTAATTGCTGCTTATTCACAGTTCAAATATCAGTCCTTATTTCAGTTTTGAAATATTTACTATCACGACCCGATCACACACAACATTAAATATTCATAAAAAAATCCTATTTTGTGGGTAGACACATCAACGATTTGGAAACTCATCTAGCCGCTAAAGTATTTTATAGACAGATTGAATTCCCCATCGGTTAAGGAAGGTTCTCTCAAATTTCCTTTTATGGATTAATGTGGCGCAAGTCATCACAACTATTATTCCCAGATTTAATAACGTTATTATAAATAAGCAAACACATGATAACTGATAACATAACTTATCTATTATACTTAATGATACTTAAATTTTGAAAAGGCTGTTGTTTATAAAAGGAGATAATCTCAGAAATTAACACTAAATTACATATAATAAACAGATTAGCAAAAACTTATAATTCTTTATATTATTAGTAAAGAATGAAATTTACAATTACTACTATACTTTTATTGGTAAAAACTCATAATTTTCCGTGTAATTACATTATATAACGTTTTATTTTATTTTGTTGCTAAAACTAAATTATTTTCGCTTTATTCAAAATAAAAACTTATTGCGCGCGGATGTTGATTAAAACAATAATATACCACAAATAAAAAAAAATGTGTGTAAACATTGAGCAATGCTTATGAAGTCGAATAAAGTTTTTGTTCGAGAAATAGGGTAACCCCCCCCCCCGAGATGTTTAAAACCTCGGCTTTAAATAGTCTATTTCACAATTACTGTAATAAATATTAGGTTGTAAAGTATGAAATGGAGCAAAAAATGCACATAACTGAATACAATTTTTTCCAATAAAAAACTAAGATTTTAAGATGTCATCTGCTCTGATTCTTTTTTTAAAATGAAATATAAGTTAAAAAGAGGAGAAGATGTACCTTTCACACGAAAAACAAATTATGCCAAAACATGGCGTTCAAATGTGGTTATGTGCTTAATCTATTTTTGGCCCATTTCATACTTGAAAACCTAATACATTGATATTTCTCCTCTAAAACTTTAGAATAAATGTAAATATAATAATATTCACAAGAATAGAACTAATAAATAGAATAATTGAAATATTTAGCTACACTTTTATACTTACTAGTATAATTATAGACTTTTATCTCTGTCTTTAATTATTTTCAAAGCACAATGTGATAATATTAAACTCATAAAATCATATTTTCCTATCTCTCATTTGAAGATAATTTTCATTATGGAAACAACTTCCTCGCGTCATTCATTTAATTTCGTGTCCGACCTCAGATGGTTCTTGATTAAAATCCGAGAAAATTCTAATCGTAATTACATTGAATAACTCCGTTAAAATTCAATTTATCTTCCTTATGCACATTATCATTTCTCTTCACCTTTGTCAAACCCAAAGTAATGAACTTTACCATTTATTGCCTGCTCCTTAATACCTCGAACAAAGATCGTTACACAGTTAAGTCATTTTTCGAATATCAGATTAATGATTGGATTTGTGTTAATCCACAATTTATGGAGTGCTTACGCGACTTTTAGTTAACGCAGAAAGATGATTCGTTTCCACTGGAATCAGTAAAGATAATGTCCGTTATTCCGTGAAAGATGGATTTCGCCTCGCTTAATCATAAAATTTATGAAAAATTCATAACTGAGATTAAGTATAAATAAATATTTCGGATCATATAAGTCATGGTATTCTGACAATATCTTGTACAGAAATAGGAAACTTACACAGAGCGCGAATGAATTTGAAATGGTAAGGGAATATGTATATTTGAACATTTTCGGGGGTGGTCTTTCTGTGTGAATAATTAATTTCAAAATTGCACACTAAGATATTATTATAATGTAAGATTTTCCCTTCTTTTACATATAATGTGTTTCCTGCATTATTTTTATTTCTTTGTTTCGACATTATTATTGCATCATTTATCATATTCCGAGAATCTTTTTTCAATAATACGATAGCAATCCCTGTAGTGATACAATCTATATAAGCCAGTAAAAACCTCCGCACCACGGTGATCATTTTGGTGTAGTGGTTAAGTTACTCGGTTTCGGATCCAAAGGTACCGGGTTCTGTCCTCCGAATAAACGCGCCAATTCATTTGGTGACCCGGACATGATTTGAACACGCAACCTTTTGATAAACGCGCGACGTCATTTGGTGACCCTAGCTTAACTAAGAAAAGCGAAACCTAAACTGATCTGTCGTGGCGCCATCTACCCTCAATAAAAAGAGAGCAATCAAAGGAAAAAAATCGTCAGATAAACATGACGCAATTCATCCAACACACAAGAAACTGACCGCTCTAATTAACAACTATATCATTCGTTCACCTAACCAACTCACCTGGTAGGGGAGTGTGTAGTGATATAATCTATATAAGCCAGTAACAACCTCCGCACCATGGTGATCATTTTGCTGTAGTGGTTAAGTTACTCGGTTTCGGATCCAAATGTCCTGGGTTCTGTCCTCCGAATAAACGCACCACTTCACCCCCTTCCCTCTCCAAAGCGTTAATTTCAGCTAAACCGTTTTTAGAGAACTCACTCAATAAAAGAAACGTTTTTGCCAAATTTCATATCAAAGACCTTATAGCTCAGGAACGGGTATAACTTGTGTGTAACGCCTCCGCATCCCCATTTGAGAGTGGATTATTGCAAAACTACTTTAATTAGGATCTGTACACATCAAAAGATACATGCCTGCCAAATTTCAAATCTCTAGTTCTAATAGTTCCTGTGTTTTTGTTATGAGGGTGTGGGATTTTTTTCTTCTATTTCCTGGAGATTTTAGTTAATGTTTCACTTTCAAAATTCTGTAAAAAAGGAACCATTGGTCAAAATGGGTTAAAGTTTGAACTGATTGTATTTGAAAAGAAGGGAAATGGTGTGGCATAAGTAAAAGGTATCAAAGTTTATCAAAATATTGTATGGTACGATGCTATATTATCCTTCTCCTCACATTGCAAACCCACTGATACAACTATCCATGAGAAATTTTGGAAATGATATAATGATAAGCCCTCATTTTCCAAACAGCTTGACTTTAGTGCTCCCGGAACTCAATCCTCAACTACCTACTTTTAAAGAACTCGGGTAAGCCTACTTTTGCATAACAGCCCAAAAAATATTAACATTTATACTGACCTAGGGGCTTTAAGGAGCCTTAAGTTGTCCCTGTGTGGGGTTATCTTAAAAATGTTGAGTCCAGTGGCCCAATTGCAAATTTAGCAGATTTGAAATCACGGATTGCGCAATACATTTATAACGTGACCTTTGAGATACTCCACTATGTTGTTTGTTGGTTTCAAATTATATTGAAAATAGTGGGCAGCTTATTGAACATGTCTTAATAAAGTCTACTGGCATTTTCATTGCTTATTTTTATGCTGGCTTTCCCCAGAGGAGAATTAAAAACCAACTTTTCCCATCCAATTTTGTTCTAATTTGAAGTAATTGATGAGCTTTTCACTTTCAGTGCCACAACTATTGAATGACTAGAAAATCACTTTTTCCTAATGAAAAACCGAAGCAGTCAGTTACATTGAACATTACATTTGTTGCAATGTGCAATTTATTCCGAACCCTTCGTAATTCCATTAAAAATATAACAAATACACTTCCATTGCGTCACTTACTGTGCCAACTTTTAATAAATTCTAGATTTTATTTTCTTATACCATATCGTGTCCCTTTTCTCCAAATATATTCAGTTAAAATTTTCAGTCATTCTGACCACTGATTCGTGGCTGCGGTAGCCAAGTGTTCAAGATATTGGATCGTAGTTGGTGTGTCATTAGTTCGAGCCCAGTACCATTAAAGACCTCCGTGTAGAAGAGCGATGCACGTTAAATCTGCCGAGGGCACAAAAGTTCTCCCTTTGGTGTGGTGTGGTAGTTAGAAATGGGGTGTGCCAACTCAGGTGTCGTCCTCTTCACTTGACCATGGATCAAAATTACGAGGTCAGTTGCTAAAAGTCTATGACTTGTCACACTGATTCTTTTTTCAGCATTTTAAACAAGAAAATTTAATTATAAAACACTGTGTTCATAGATATTATTTATTATTTTTATTTTACACTCTTAAAATATCTTTAATTATATAATAAACGATACATTATTTTGTTATTTTTATTTCAAGAAGGTTGAAGAAGGGTCGAGGAAGGGTTTTTTTAGGTGTTTGATATTAGGGTAATTTGAAAATATAAGAAATGAAATTGTTGAAGAAGAATGAGTAGTATATAAAACTAGAGAGAGTTTTTTATGTTTTTCTTATATATTTTACTTTATATAACTTATAAGAATATTTTTAACACGTTTTTATGTTGTTTTTTTTTTTTAAGAAGAAGGAAATTTCCAAGAGGATTTGTGCATGATAAATGGATTATCTTCAAAACAACCAAATCAAATTCAATGAAATTTATAACATATGTTAAGAGCTTCCTAGATTGGACCAAATCTCAGATGTTAAGAGACAGTTACACACAAAGAGGCATCACATATTAAAGCAACTTTCAGCTTATAGGATACAGTAATTTTGACAAAAAAATCATTGACATCAAATTTAAATAATTATAAAACATTTTTTACTCTGAGGGTTGTGACACTTCATATGGATCAAGAAGTATATCAATGAAATTAAAATTGTATTATGCCCAATATATTTTTACTTATAGTGTTTTACTTAACTTATAAAATTTTGCAAAAATTACATAAAAATAATACTTTTTTTCAAAAAACAAAATGTGATACATATTATTTATTTAATAATTATGACTCTTAAAGCCTATTAATGTACTTTAAAACATTAAAACTCTTTTGAAAGTCAGTTTTGGAAAAAATGGTCTCCGAACCTAGTCGGATGTCTTTCAAGGCCGATTTTGAAGGACTTCAGCACGCGACTGAATAAAATCAACTTCAACTACAAGTTGGCGACCCAGAATACTCGTTCTTGCCTGAGACTTTATTTTTTCAAATAAAACTTATTCTATCTCTTTTGTATTTTGTCTCATCGTTTACTTTATTATGTTTTTATCAATTTCTGAAGAATATTTCAAGCCTGTACATAATACACTACATTTCATGCAAGTTATAAATAATGTGAAGGAGTAAAACGCGGTTTCATAAAAAAAAAAGATTCAATAACAATTCTAATATTTCATCTATTTTCATAAATTGATGTAATATGTAAAAACTCCCCTACTTTTTTCACAATACGTCAGGCTATTTTTATCGAGGAAATTTCCTCAAATATACTTACTGATCGTTTTTAAATTTTTTAAAGAGGAAATATAATATCCAGATTCTTTCCATAGCGTCTTGGAGGCATTTAATCGAATGGGCCCTGCTCTTGACTTCTAAAATCAATTTCAATTATAAACTTTTCATGCATAAAATCGCGTTTTTCTTTTTTTTGCGATTATATTTTCGAATAACTTTTTCGACTTCTTTCCCAAAGATTTTGCGACTGAAAAACAAAGCGAAGCGTGAAGTAAAAATTGAAGGTTTGCCGGGATGTTGGGATTTCTTTGCATTAAATTACGCGAAGGGAAATTATTCTCTTTCGAAAGAAAAGCTTCATTTTTGATACTCCTTCCCATTTTTATTATTATCATTATTATTTTTTACAATTTCTCATTTTATTTTTCTTTCGCTGATAATGTAGTTCCTTACTGAAAAAGAATTCAACTCCGTGTGACACCATTAAAACCATTCTGTTCTAAAAAAAAAACTTATAAAAATGTTTTTTTTCTCTATGTTAATATCATTTAATGTTGTAATATCATCTCTAGTTTTTATTACATATATTTTTCTATGTTTTTGTTCCTAATAATTTCGATTACGTTAATTTTTCAAATTTTACACAAACATACATTAACTAAAAGTTTTCTTTCTTTTTTAAGCTTTTTACCAAAAACTTTGATAGGAGAGGGAAAGGCTGATGTATTGCTTGAGATACAAGGTAGATGTTGATAGCGGAGACATTTGAGAGTTGACTTTGGCAGAGATAATGGACAGATTACAGACCAAATACAAGAGAAAGGGCAAGTAAGGCACATAAAAGCGCCAACAGCTAAACAAAGAATACAATACAGGTGGTGGTACAGGAAAATGAGAGTTGGAACTGGAGATATGACTTTGCAGATATTGGAGAGATTACAGAAAAAAAGGAGAGGTGACTGGAGAGACACAAAAAGACAAGAGTTGAGAAAATGACACATTACATATAAGGTACACTGAAAAGTGACAGTTTTTGATAATGGAAATATGACATTTCAGATATTAGAGGGAAGACAAACGAAAATGGAGAGACTACAGATGAGATATAGGAACGAAAACAGCTACATAAAAAAGATACGTTAAGATGCGGTACAGGAAAATGACAATTTGGATACTGAAGATACGATATTTCAGATACTGGAATTGACTAACTACAGAAGGGGTTTCAACTAAGAAAAAGATACATTACAATTGTATCGCTGACAAAATCGTGGATTGGTTACAGAAGATATGGGTTTCATTATTATTGGAGAGATAACAGTCTAACCACAGGAAAAACGGCAGCTGAGGTATAGGAAAGACAACGGTTAAAAAAAGGGATACCTTACAGATGTGGTATTGAAGCAAGTAATATAAAAAATTAAGTTAATTTTTACTTAGATCAACAAAAAAATTTATTTTAGTTACTTTTTATTAAATAGTTACAATTAATATAAATATGCATATACATAATGACAGAATCACAACATTAAGTGGCCATTGACTTTTACTGATTATTTTTAAAGTATCGCATTGTTATCCAAAACAATCGTGTATATAAAATTTTAGTTCAACTGTTCAGCTTGGAAACGTGAAAAAAAAATCTGTTAAAGTTTTGACACAAATCGCTAAAAATGAAGCCACGTGGCTGTATGTGTAATTCTTTAAACAATTAATTTCAGTCAATATTTTTGATAAATTATAATTAAATTATCAAATTGTTACCCAAACAACAGTTTATAGAAATTTCAGTTAAAATGAGTGCTTTAAAATGTGATAAAAAAAAAACCTTTTCAAGGTTTGACGCACCAAAATGGTCGCTAAGTCGCCAACAATGATGCCAACGTAGTTGTATTTGTAATTCTTTTAATAATTAGTTTTAATCAATTAATTATAATAATCACTGTATAGTCATCCAAAATAAGTGTGTATATAAAATTTCAGTTCAAATGAGTGCTTTAAAATACATTGTATTAACGATTGAAAAATTTGAACTAGATAAATATAGAGAGAAAGTGAGCTAATAGTAGGAATTGAAAATTGAGTGTTTGAATGCTGGAGATATATTTTCACACACAAATATTGAGAGATGACAGACTAAATTGAATACAGACGGCAGCTGACGCACATGAAAGCAAAAGCTGTAAAAAAGATATATCATAGAAACGGTACAGAAAATGACAGCTTGAAGATATATCATTTCAGATATTGGAGAAATGACAGATTAAATACAGTAGACGACAATTAAGCAGAGGATATGTAGATGATAGATCATAAAAGCTGATATACGTTAAATCTGTAAAAGCGGGCATGGTGTGGAGTATAAAATACTGGGTACCGGTTTTAGGTAAACGAAATATTCAAAAATTGGAAAGACAAGTGCCATAGGGCTCATATGGCTTCGATGGGCAACGCAAATAAAAAAAAATCAAACAAGCAAGAATAATTAAGTAAATTGCCTATGAGTTAAAATCCATAAGTTTAGCTATTCGTGAAATTCATTTAAAAGTCCTATTTAATTTTCAAAAAAATATTAAACTAATTACATATCTTCAAAGATGTA
>BMAO01010624.1:0-17358 GCA_019973975.1 Trichonephila clavata | reverse complement strand
ACCCAATATTCAATCATATTTTTCCCATACAATAACAATGTATTAAATTCAATAATACTATAATTTGACGCTAAACCTGCAATACGACTCTAACCTCTTAAGTTCCACTGGCGTATATAAACATTTCGCTCAGCCAGTGCGTTAATTTCTCCGGACGTATATATACGTATTTTTGAAGTACGATCTTTTCAGTAAACTTCTGTAAAGTTATTCCGAAGGCTTTAGAGTGCAATAAAATGACCTTGACAATGTATGTGTGAATTCACGAAGGAATTTACTTCAGAGAATTTGCTTTTTTATTCCTTTTTACCATCATCCCCCTTCCTTAATGCACCACATATGTTCCCCTAGTGTTAAACGGAGGCATTTGAACAGCGTATGACGTAATTTTTTAATCGGCATTTAAGGGATTAATTATAAACTTCACAAATTAAACAAGAATAGTGTTCATTTTTGCATATAATTTTTTATATGATAAGCTCATGCTATCACTGATAATTATTAAACTTGTTCTTAACTTAGTATTGTTATAAATTAGTTATAAAATGTACATTGCGCGTACTGAATATAGAAATGTTTTACATCAGTGTAAACGTGTATTTTATTTTTATTGTGTCGGAATATATTTTGTTTTACTTTCAGTAAATTAATAATTTTTTAAATTATCTTTTGTTTTCGACTTTTCAATATACTTGCCCCCATCGTTGGGTTATCACGCCCCCCAGGGGGTGCACTCACAGTTTGAGAAACACTGGGTTAATGAGATTGCAAGAAATGGATTTACTTGCCCATGTTTATAAAATAGTTTAAGAATAGATCAAATGACGACAGTAATATAGCTCTGTTTCTTTAAATTATCTTGGGCACAACGCCATCTAGCGTAAAACGAAGACGCTTCCGACCATAGTTTGCTATGCTAATCTGAATTCTAGTGATGTATCCTTTAACTCCCTTTAAATTTTTTCCCAATGTTCCTGGGACTCCCAGTATAAATTTGGTTTTAGAATATATATAAATCATACAATTGTTCCAGAAGACGCATAATTTAATTTAATTCTTTCTCTTACTGTACAAAACGCGTTCGCCCATGTTAAATATACTTTCAAACAATTTCCAATCGAAACTAGAAAGTAAATAGAATCTCGTGTATTACATAAAGAACTTTACAACTTTTTCATATTGATCATTGGCTTAAGTTTTTACTAACTTGTTTGTAAGAGTATTTTGTTTAAAATCCCTTATATACAGAAATATTAATTCTTTTTTTCAGACTTCTGAAACATTTGTTTCCGAATTTTCAAGAAAAACACGTATCATTGATATATTTTTCTAAAATATTGTAATTAACCTGAGTTTGAATATTATTTGATTACATATATGGAAAGTTTAAGAATAAGTTTTATAAATTTAATTATTTCTGAGAAAAGTATTCATGCACATATATTTAAAATATCTTTAAATCATTTCCTAACAGTTAGAGTGAGTTATGTTGTTTAGGTTCATTATCAAATAATATTATACTTTTGATCCAATGTTAAAAGACTACAAAATGTTTCATCAAGTTCTTTTCAGAAATTTCAGCTTTTAAAATTGTTATAATTATTTTGCAAAGCATAAATTTGAAACAGAAGGTTAAAAAATTCGCAAGAAGATTCGATGGTTGAAAAAAATTCAGAATGTAAGGAGAGAAAGTTTTCTTATAGAGCAGGCGTAGTACCATCATCATTTTCAAAAGATTCTTTGTCTTGCTCTTGGACGTGTGACATTGATGGCTTTTGATGATTGGTTGCTTTTCACAGCCTTCCTTGACCCCCACCCCTTTCCCAAAATAATTACTTTTCTCAAAAATGAAAAATAAAAAGTCGTCGAGGCACATTCTCCCTTTGTTTCCGTCCTGCGTTTTGAGTGCTTTTTTATTTAAATAGCAAAGAGAGAAGTGAGAATGAGTTTTCCCTTCTAAAGAATGAGTAACAATATGATGGCATTCTTTTTTCCCCCTTTTTCTTTCAACTTCAGAAAATCAAAGGGTGTCTCGAGAATATTATTGATGGGGTGGTGAATGGTCTGTGAGATAGGGGAGAGTAAATTTCGGGAATTCATTAATTTTTTTTAAAGGAAAAGAATGTTTGACCTGAAATTAGTAAAAGAATAAATTGAAATGAATATAATTTTTTTTATTTGATACTTTTTCTAATTTAATTTATTGTAGATGATGTGTGTGGTGTGTGTGTGTGAAATACAGGGTTATGCATAAAGATATATATACGGTTTCAATGCACTATAAATTAAGAACAATGCGAGATATTAAATGTCCCCTTCAACAGAATCGTATGAGATCACTTAAAGTTTTCTAAAACACAATCACAATTATTTTTTTTGTGTGAGCCCTTATTCACAAGACACCAAAACGCACACACAAGTTTTTCAAGGGGGGGTCCATGGTTGAAAGTCCCCCCAACTCGTATAATACCTCAAGACAACACCAATTGATTCTTCCGATTCTGTCAGTTAAGTTAACAAAAAACAGTAAAAAATAAATTATTGAATAATTAGCATTAATTAATGAAATAAATTGATAAATTGTTAATTACAAGTAAATTAAATTTTACGTCATGTATATATATATATATATATATAGGATTATTATCAATCGAAAAAAACTTAACAACTTTGAGGAGGACCCCTAGGACCCCTTGTGTGCGCCACTGCATGACACACCTTGTGCCAGTAATCCCATTTTCGCTCAAACACTTGTTAAGATCTCTGAATCAAGTCCATGATAAGGGTTGCCAAATGCTATTTCAGCTCCGCTACCTCAACAGCAAGTGTAGGTACGAATGATCTGTCCTTTAAGAGCCTCTACCACCCCACCTCCCCCGGATTAAATTAAATCTGGGTAATCATTGGACAAGTGACATATTGTATAGTTCACGGCTGGTCCAATTAATCACTAAGGAAGGTGTCCATCATGGTATAAGCCGACCAGTGAAGTGATGCACATCTAATCAGAGAATGAAGTTATCGATGCCATCCTGCAACCGTAGGATCAACCAAAGATTAAGATATCTAAAAAAGTTATCGTAATAGGACTTTTGGCAACGGATCTTCTATTTCATACGAAGCCGACTCCTGAACTAGTGTGTGTGTGTATCCAACTTTCTAAATTTCCCCACTACATCAATGCGAGGAGCTTCAGTTAAGACAAATGTACGCAATCACAAACAGCAACGCGACCACACAAATTTCCTTCCGTGCGAAAATAAGGAAACCATGTGTCGAGCTTGGAGGTTAATCCTAAGACTTTCAAGTGGTTATGAACAGTTAAATCCAATCAATTTAAGGTTTCCGACTGGTTGCGACAAAAGATATTTTTTTAAAAAGTGGAGATATGGGATTTTTTCGTTGTTTTAGATTTTTTTTAGTAAAATTTTAAGAAAAATATGCTAAAATTAAGAGAAAAAGAAATTATAACTAAAATGGGAAAAAAATAGGTAAAAAATTACAAAAAATAACATAACGCGGTCCATTCTGTACCAAAGGTTTAGCAACAAATTTTCAATTTTTCAATTTTGATGTGTTGCTATATTATTCATTGTCAAAATGACCTGCCGGATAAGAGATATTTAATTTTTACAAAAACTAGAGTACTTTATTTCAGTTATTATACGAAATAGCTTAAAAAAACAGTGATATATTCACATAAGTGACTGTAAATTTTGTAATAAAACAGTGACTGGTAAATCTGAAGGCTATTACACAGAACTTCTAATAAACAGAACTTACACAAAAAATTCAGTTAATTATTTTCAAAACCTTTTTAGCAATGGCTGGCCCCATTTGAGCCTTTAAAAAAAAACACATTTCGAGTAAAACGCGTTTTAAAGTATGACAAAGTAATGGCATCTGCTTTTACTAAAACACTTGTAGTTTTCGTTCTACTTAACGGAAAATGATATTTGGTATTTTTATAAAGCTAATAAGATGTTCTATAAAATAAATCATAAAAAAAAATATTTCAATTTTTGGCAAAATTCGCAATTTTAGGATAGGCGGATACCTTAACCTCTCACGGATCTCATGAGTTTGTTATCCGTCAGTTTGCATCAATTAAAGCCTTTATTGTGTCAGGCTTCCAGAACGTGGTTCATCTTCAGCAACAAAATTGCGGGATCGCAATTTTGTAAATCAGTTTTGGCACTTGGGTACTTTATCAATACATTTTCTCCATACACATCATCTGTTTGTTTTGCTTGAACAGCATTTTTACCTTTTCGATAGTAAAAAAGTAAAATACTTTTTTACTATCGAGTAAAAAAAGTAGAGTAGTTTTGACTCCACATATTTGAAAGGGCACCAACCAAAAACTACTGCGTAGAATCAATTGGGCTTTTTCATAAGCAAGCCTTGCTATATCAGCTCTCAAAACATATAATGATCATTCGTCTTAAGTGTGGAGTTGGGCGTGAAAAAATTCAATTAAATCCTTTGTCGGAAAAAATCGAAATTATTTTCAGAACAACCCAATACGTACGCGAGTCGTATTGATTCCTTCACTTCCTATCAAGAGTGTAATTTGCCGTGACAACCGAATTACTAAGAGTTTGATGAAAACTAGACCGGAACCAAAATTCTTGTTTTAAAATCAATGTAAAAAAGGCGCGTGTGTTCTTGAAACTAAATATTTTAACTTCGTATCAATTAAATTGATGCAAGATTCAAGCGAAAACAAAATTAATAACAATCCCAATAATTTAGGAAACAAAACAATGCGTAAAACCTAGTAGTCGTGAAGTTTATTCCATAGCTGTCAAAAATGCTGAAAAATCCTAAATGATGTATGAATACGATAAATTAGTTTGAAGGCTAAGTGTTACACTAAAAATACAGAGCTTCCCATATTTAACAACAAATAAAACCAGGCTAGTTGCAATTGTAACTCGAAGAAAAGAACAGTAAAATACATATCAGTATGAAAATAATTCGAATTAAATTGTACGCCCGAGTAATTAAATAAACAAGGTAAAGAAATATATGTAATTTTTTAATATTTTATTACTAAAGTCATTTTAAGAATATATTTTGAGAAATATAGATTATCTATATACAGAGGAAAATCGATTCAATCACACATATATTCACTCATCACTTCATCTCTAGACTATTAGACCTACATGCTTGAAATTTAGTATTCATGTTCCTTTTCTTCAGTAGATATCAGATAAAAACTGGTTTTGTGAAATTAGTTCCCTAGCTAGGAGGATTACGTGAGAATAATAGAAAAAATTCCCGTTTTTGAACTATTTGACCTATGATTTTAAATTTGGTAAGCATGTTTCCTTTGTTGAGCAGAGATTAGCTAAGAAACGTTAGGTGGAAATTAGTTACTAAGAAGACGATTTACAGGGTCGTAAATGATAAATACACAATATGATTCCATTTTAGAAATTTAGGTTCTGTTCTTTTTAAACTAAGAGGCGAGGGTTAAAATAATAATTTTGAAGAATAGTCGAAAGCTTCCAAATACATATATAAATTTCTACATCACTTGGAATAACATTTACTCACATTACCAAT
Source organism: Trichonephila clavata (assembly GCA_019973975.1). NCBI lineage: Eukaryota > Metazoa > Arthropoda > Arachnida > Araneae > Nephilidae > Trichonephila > Trichonephila clavata. The sequence goes on along the minus strand of BMAO01010624.1, from coordinate 11,784 downwards.
CACTGCTAGGAAATAAAAAAGAAGAATATTTTTTCTTTAGTGATGAATATTTTTAATTCTCTTCATTTTAATAAACAGAAATGTGAGACATAAAGATATTTTTTAAATTTCCTTTTTGTGTTTGTCTGTCTTTGAGAAAGATTTTTATGTATATTTACTATGCTATTAATTTGTAGCATATGCAAGATACCAAAAAAGTAACTTGTAAAGAAAATGAAGTATAAATGCCAGTAATTCCAAGTAAATGCCATAGCTTTATGCTCTGTTTTCGAAATATAAAGAACGAGGAGTTTTTCAATCTTTAAAAGTATTAAGAAAAACATTAAATATAACTATTTTCGCAATTGAATTTTTTCCCGTTTTGAGGAAGATACTTATTGAAGTTATTTTAATTTCGCTTCTTATGTATTCCCATATATATTTTATTTATTCAAAAAGCTAGGGAAAATTTAACTTTTCAGAGAAATATCGAATGGATGTTTATATACATGGTAAATAAAATATTTTCTATTAAATACTTTTTCAATAGAAAATATTCCGTGAAAGTCTTCATTAAAACAATTTGTCACTTTATTTCTAAGATTATTTCTTGGATTCTAAGTAAAAAAAAAAATCTCTTATGAGAGCAACATGAAACTTCAAGTTTTCAAAGAGTGAAAAATTTCCCGTAAAAATATTTTTGTCTTATAAAAATATTTGCATTATGTACTTTCAAAAAGAAAATTGAGTGTAGTAAAATAAAATTGTTAACAAATCTCTTTGCTTTGAAGTTTGAAAAAGTATAAGAATCATGATTTTCGAAAAGAGTTATCGTGTATTGAAACTAAATTCTAGTTTTTCATTTCCTAGAATAATTTTAAAAATAGATATTTAATTACCTAGAAAAATGTATTCTTTTTGAGGCGATTATTTCAAATTTAGTGTTATTATTATACCCCCAAGGATATTTAAAACTACTAATTACAGCGCGTAGTAGTACCAAACTAAGATTTTATTTGGGGTTAAAAATTCAGAAATGTTCATTAATATTTTTGAATTTTGTGTCTTTCATATCACGTATTTATTCTGAAGGTTTGAAAATTTTGCAAAAGATTCATATCCATAAAGTATAGGACCATCCAATTCAATCACTTTCCGAATGCTAAAAGCCTTACTTAATTTTTTTTTAAATATTAATATTTTTTTTTAAATTAAGTTGCAAATTTTATTGCAGAAACTCAATTCATTCTATGGTGATCAAAAAATTTCGTACATATTTTGTAGCGATTTTGTGTACATTATATAGAATAAAAAGCGCGATTTTAATCAATTTAAAATTTTAGTATTACAAATTTTTAAAACATATTTATTTGAATTATATATTTATTTTCCAATAACGTGAGACTAATGTGGTCTTTTAATTCCAAAATTCTTAATCTTCTCTATTAAGGATTCAATCATATTAATGTATGATATACGTACAGTATACGTTATTCATATTAGTTGAAACACCTACTCTCGGTTAGAGGGCAGTACCAGTCAGTGTGTGATGTCAAACCATTGTTTCCTGGATCCGTTTACAGTTGCTGGGAGATTATCACCATGTTAGCAAATACAACCGAGTGGAAAGTGTAAATGGGTGCTCTTTAGTAGATGCACTCTGTAAAATTTTTATTTGTAAAAATAATTGCATTAATTGCTGTTGAAAATATCTTTTTTTTAAATGAATTAAATCATAAATTATCAAACCTATTATATCATGCGAGAAAGAAAGAAAACTCACAAACTTCAAATATAAGTCATGGAATACCGTCTGTGGTCAAGTCCATTTGTAATTTTGTACTCCTTAAACTGCGACTATCTTTACTAGATGTATTTCTATTTTTGAGAGAAAAGAAATATCATTAGATGACTTTTTTTATCGTATTTTTCCTATGGTTAAATTTTTATTTTTTATTTTACATTTAAATGAGGCATTATTATTCATTATTTGTGATCTTTTGCGCTTCCATCAAATGCTTTGTGATTCTCCTAATAATACCTTTGTTAAATTTTAAGTAGAGAAATTGACAAATATGGTGAGTGAATATTATTCAGCTACTCGAGGCTTTTTGGAGACGGACTTGGTGATTTGGAATCATGTTCAAGCAACGAGGACGACAACTGAACTGGTACCATCTCTCCAAACTTCCACACAACATCTACTGAAGGACGTTTCAGCTCTCGAAAGATTTAACGTGCATCGCCCCCCTGCACGAAGGATTATCAATGGTACTAGGCTTGAACTTTTGACTCGACGGTCACAAGACCGTTATTTTGACACCAAGGCAAACACGGTCATATTAAACAGCAAATAATGTAGTATTCTAGTCTTTGAAATTTGTAAAATAATTTCGTTCATTTTTCTTAGAAATCAATGCTAAATTGTGTTCATCAATAAAGTGTACCTTGATTTCTGATAAATTTTTGAGATCTCTAAAAAAGATAAATCATTCGAAATTAAATAAAACGTGTTTCTCATTTTTTTAGTTAAATTTGTTTTTGTGTTGAAACTTTTGCTTCACTCTCTCATTCATAGATGGCACTTCATCTTGTTAGTGTCTACTCTAAAAAAACGTTCCTGATTTCGATGAACAATATAACGTCCTTTCAAAAAACAAAAACAAAAAAAATAGCACATATTTCTTTAACAGTTTTTCTGGCAACGTATGATCAAAATTTTAAAAGTGATGTTGAAAAACAATTTAAATTTATTTCCATAGATTATACGTCGGAAAACAAAGTTTCGGGTCCTTTTTTGGAATAACCTTCTGCTGTTGTTGTAACGCTTATTCTAATTTCCTCACGTTACTTCTTTTAGGAAGAGTTATTCAATCAAAAGGATTAACAGTTAAATTAACGTCACTCTACGAAGCAGCACAAAGACTATTAGCAACACAGTAGCTCAAATGGGTATGGCCTCCACTTACCAAAATTCCACGTTACAGCAACGTGATAACTGTGTGTGTGTGTGTGTGAGCTTCAACACATTCAACATGTTCTCTACACAGGGAGTATATTTGGTGGAAGAAAACTTCAACCCTCGACAAAATGGAATCGATATCTGCCACAGGTCACAGCTACGACAACTCAGCTACATTGGAACACATCCAATCAAAAGAAAGCGCTACCGAGAATCCTGTCTAATATCAAGCGTTTTATCATCATGAGCCCATTTTTTGTTCACTAAATTCATAAGAAAACCTAAAAAAACTATTCGAGTTTGAAATCTCTCTTTATTATGATATAAATCTTGTTTTAAAAGAAACCTTACCATTTCCAAGTCGTCAATTGTTTGACGAAACCTGTGTTCTTACGACTTCTGCCTTTGGCAGTTTAAAAGAGTTTTCTGATTGTAATTAATTTTCATTAAACATTTTTTAGCGAAACAACCTATTTTTTAATTCTTTCTGCACTGCAGGCATATGTTAGTAATATTTTTTTACAACGTACCAAGCAACATAGAATGAATACACACATACTAAATTATTTTGCCATTGACGATAATTGACGACTCACCTTTGATTTGATTTGAAATTGACTTCACACTTTAAAACAACATGAAGGCAAATGACAATGGATTCGTTAGCCTAAACCAATGTCAGATGCAGAGAACATCATTTAAGCAGGCATCCCACTTTCCAAACTTTCACATAACTACAGCGTGAGGACTTTGAGCCACGAAGGATTTCATACACATCAACTCCTCTACTCGGTGAATCTTCAGTGACGCAAGAACTCAAACTCCACCAATAGGACGGCATTTTTAGCAACTTAGCCTTTGCAGACACGAAAAATTCCAAAATGGGAGACACCTTCTAGCGGCGGCTTCGTTCCCAAATTTGGACACTTGAATTAATTTTTTTTTTCAAGTTCTCGACGGGTGCTAAATATTGTCGTGATTTAGTTTTGTAGAGAGTACCAGAACCAGATTGATACTCAAGGTAACTTTTATACGCCATATGATCATTTAAAATGCGTGCCCACGATTTTCGCATAAAGAAAATCTATCGACTTCAGCCGGAGTCGAACCCGCAAATTTGGGTTTACGTAGGACGCATTCCACCTCTAAGACTCCGAAGCCGTTCTTATCCCACTGCTGGATATATGTTATATTAGAATAATTTAATTAAGTCATATGCGCAGTAATTGCAACAGATGATACGTTTTTAAGGGTAGCGTATCATAACTGAGAAATATGCTTGTAACAATTTTAAGACTCCTATTAAATTTATATTTATTTTTAAAAAAGCTCTGTTATCTGATTTTTATATAGACTGAAATCAATATTTTTCGTTGAAGCCAACTAAGATAAAATGTCATCTAAATGTCATGAAATGTTTTGTAAAAAGAAAATTGAAACCAAAAATCGTGACAAAATTCAAGAGTGTGTGTTAGTGCTTTGGATTATTCAAAACTTTAAGTGAATTCGTTACAAGTATTTATTGTCTAGCCGTGTTTTCTAATATTATACAAGTATCTAAAAATTATCAAAAACAAAAAAACAAAAAAATGGGGGAATTGCATTATATAAGAAACCTGGATGTAATTTGCCAATTTATGTAGATTAAAGGGAAAAAAATAAAGAAATAAAAAAAAATATCAAACCGAAAACGATAATTGAATGAAATAGAAAGTTTTTCAAATTGTATTATGATCTGCGTCCGAACAGAGCAAATTTACTCATGAAAAAGTAAAAAATGGGCTCGGCCGGGATTTGAACCCGGGACCTCTCGCACCCAAAGCGAGAATCATACCCCTAGACCACCGAGCCATATTTGTAGAAAAAGCTTTTGTGTTTAGAAACAAAGATAACCCAGTTTCAAAAGCGGAGAAAATGTCAAGTAGTATTTTGAAAGTCCTAAGGCAGCAGTAATCAACATTCCCATTCAAAATTTTCAATTTTATTTTTAAATTTTCTAAATATTAAGGTATGTGACTACCAAAATTCGTCGTTGGGGAAAATTTTCGAAATTGATTTTATGCTTTTATTTTATAGCCCATACATTAAAGATTCCAAAAACACTCTAGTTTTATTTTTACGATATTTAGAAGCAAGGTTATAGCATAATTAGTAAACCGGAAATGGAGCTTACAAAACCGGAAGTACATCCCTACTCAAAATATTTGTAAGATATTGAATTGAAATTTTCAGAACATGTTTTATTTTGTTATATCTGTGTTATGAATCAAAAGTTCATAGTTTTAAATGCTCATTAGTTTTTTTAAGAAATCTTGGTTTTGCATAAAATTTGGCATAATTAAAAAACTTTCAAAAGTATTACAAATCTTTTTTTATTCCTAACACTTATAAAGATGTCATTTACGTACTGTATAAATATTATTTGAATACGTTCATTAGAATTTTCTAAAAATGCAATTTTTCATCAAATTTCACTAAAAATGACAATTTTTTATTGTCTATAAAACTCTCCAGAAAACAGCAAAAGTTGAAAAAAAGTCAAAATTAGTTAAACATGAAGCTAATGAGATCTTGACCATAAATATGGTGAGTTTAAAAATGTACAAATAGTAGAAAATTTTTCATACCATATTAAAATCTTTAAATGCATTTTCTGAGGAACTATGTTTTTCAATTTTAGCTTCACGGTAAAGTTACTACAGGATTGCTTTTTAAGATATTGAATTGAAATTTTCAGAAAATGATTTATTTAGTTTTTTCTCCAGTCTAGACTATAATCTAATCTCTGTGTATATATTTATGTATTTTATTGCACTTTTTGTGAGAAAATAACATTAGTTTTTTGTAAAAAATTGAGTTTCGCATAAAAAATGACATATTTCAAAAACTTTTCAAAGTATCACAAATTGTATAGCTATAAGCACAGATAATGATTTGATTTATGTATTGCATAAATATTATTCGAATATATTTATTAGAATTTTCAATACAAGCCTAACCGTAACTGCAATTTTTCACTAAAATTTCACTCAAAATTCCAATAATCGAAAATTATTTTTAATTTTGTGGAAATTGTACTTAAATTCTTAGTTTTATGCTCCATTTCAATATAAAAATGTTTATTTAGTTGAAAATTTATATATTTCAAAAAAGTGCTCCGAAGGTAGTCAGATACTTAAGATACAGTTGTTGTGTTTGGCATTCAATTTTAAAAAATTAAAATGTATTATGTATATAGATTTCTTTCTAGTAAAGAAAGATGCCAATGAATATATTTAATTACACTTCTACATTTTGAAAAATTTTTTTTAGCCATGGTTGGATTTAAAAGTTATACACTTAGTTTTTTCTAAATAAAAAAAAAGGTAAAAAGATTGATTGTCGATAGTTAAACTTTTTTTAAAAAGAATGAATCAAAATTCTAATTATATTCAGTGCTGATTTTAGCTCATTTCGGTCTCTGGGTGCAGAAGATCTACAGGCCCCCTTTGCACTGGCGGATCGAAATGTATAACCAGAAAATCTGGTTAAGTCCAGCTTATCCGAGCCCCCACCCAAGTGCCCAATGGATAAACCGGCACAGATTATTTTATTATTTACAAAAATGGACGCAAAACTTCAATTGTTTGGGGACACATATACTAGTCCTAATTTGAAATATGTGTACCCACATTTACTCTTGCATCCTATTCCTAAATTAAACTTACTTTTTATCTATAAATTAAACAATCAAAGAAATACTAAATGAAAAATTTATTTCTACATCAAATATATTTATTTGTAATCATTTAACAATAATAATGAAAAAATACTTAATGTTTAAAAATAAAAGAAATTATGCTTTCAAAAAAATTAAATTGATAAAACTAAAATATATTTTTATACTTACGTATAATATAATAAAAGTACCCTATTTCGAGTCGAGGAAGTAAGTGTTTAACCTTGCACAATAAAACTACACTAAAACTACCGAGAGGGTCATCGTAATTTTGAATTAGTGCCAAGTGACTAGGAAAACTCTCCCTCTCTTCTAGCTTCTACATCAGACCAAGGGTAGAACTTTGAGCTTCGGCAGATTAAACGTGCATCAACCCTCTACACGGAGGGTCTTTAAAAGCACAGGACTCGAACCCGTGACCTTCGGCCCCGAGTTAGTGACCATTACCACCAAGCTGTCGTTGGGGCGTGTTGACTGGAGTACCTAGTCCTGTCGGACTCTAACCTCCTTTTAGGGATTTTAAGACGACTTGAAGAATTTCTACGAATGCCCATTGTAAAAAAGTTATTGCCGTTTAAGAATTAGAAGTGCTAGCGAATACAGTAATTAATTTTAACATTAAAATATAAAAGAAAAAGCTCTTTTAAGAGCTCAAAAACAGACAAGTATGAAATCTTAAAGTGGGCGGAGCAAAGCCTAGCCAATCTGGTTGCAGCAGAAACCGAAGGCCAAAGCGCGGGAAAAGAGATACTTGCAAGATTGAGCGAAATCGGGGAATGAGAGGTAGCAATCTGATTGGTCGACACGAGAGTTCAGTTAATGAAGTAGCCAATCGGTGAATGCCTGCAAATTCGACAGGTCGGAACGCAGGGAGAGAGATTGAAAAAATAATAAATTGAATGAAACGAGTTAAGATGGAAATAATAAAAAATAGGAAGAAGCATTAGTTAAATTCAGGATTAACCAAGATGTCTCTTGGTCTTCTGACAGAGAACTGAGAGGAGTAGGGGGTGATATCTTTGATAGAGGGGTTATCGTGGTTGTCTTATGTTGCTAAAGAAGTTAATTGCTAATTTACGAATAGTTTGCCTGATAGTGGGGATACCGCAAGTTGCTCTGAGATCAACATTTCTCATGTACCAGCTTGCGTTGAGAATTTGCCTTAAGTTGACATTTTGAGAGCTTTCAATTAAGTTGACGTTGGTTTTTGCTGCATGACCCCAGATTGGGGAGTCGTAGGTGAGGAGGGGTTTCAGAATTAGAGTATAGATAAGCAATTTGTTACTTCTATTTAAATTAGACTTTCTGCCAAAAAGGGAGTAAAGTTTACGCGTGGCATTTTTAAATTTTTCTCTAACATATGTAATATATTGTCGGAAAGTGAGTTTATTATCAATGATAACACCAAGGTACTTGGTGTGCTGAGACCAGAGGGAATTCTTTCATTTTGAAGGGTAATTTCAGGGGGTGGATTTCTCTGAGAGAAGAAGACTGTTTCTGTTTTCGAAGTATTAAGTGCGATCTTCCAAACGGAGAACCAGATTTCAAGGTGAGCTATGTCTTCGTTGATGTTGTCTACTAGTGTGTTTAGGTTTTTGTGTCTTGAAAGTATAGCTGTGTCATCTGCGTACATGCAAAGCATGTATTAGTCGTTTGAATTATGTTATTAACATAAAGGTTAATAAAACGGGGCCAAGGATTGACCCTTGAGGAACTCCCACTTTGATAGGTCTATTATGGAGTAGGCGCGATTAATTTTTACTGAAAAGGATCTGTTGTTAATATAAGATTTATTAGTAAGATAAGAGGAGGTGGAATTTTGTAGGTGATTAGTTGAAGATTAGGCTGTGTGCCATACTCTATCAAAGGCTTTCTGAATATCAAGAAAACCGCAGCTGTACACTGATCTCAGTTGTTCCCTTCTTTGATGTACTCAATGACTCGGAGTAGTTGGTGGGAGGTGGAGAGACGAGGACGGAACCCGTGCTGCTCCGGAATTAGGATATTTTCTCTTCGAGGTAGTCATTGAGCCTGGCTAAGAGAATTTTCTCAGCCAGTTGCTGAGAATTGGCAATAAAGATACTGGCCGGTAGGAATCAACAGCTGTTGATCCTTACCGGGTTCAAATCGGTACTACAACTGCAGTTTTCCATGCATCTGGGAAGTATCTTAGGTTAATTATGTTATTAATAATATTAGTGATTTTGAAGATGGTTAGTAGAGGAAGGTTTTTCAGCATCTTATTAGTGATCCCGTCTCTACCAGGGGATTTTTTTAAATTTTAATCTTTTTAATGAAGTTAATAATTTTTAGGACGGTAGAGGGCGGGGGGGAGGGATCAGTGTTATTTTGTTAGTATGAAAGTACGCATTCACAATGTTTGTGATGGCCTCGTCTTTGTGTGGGTTGTGAATGTTATTAAGTTTAAATTGGCTCTCAAGCGAAGTTGCAATTAAATCTGTTTTGTTTGTGTTGCTGAGAGCAATGCGTGAGGTCCGTTGAGTGTAGAAATCGGGGTGGCTTTCTTCCTGAATGCTTTGGCAGTTCTCCAAAGAGTACATCCTCAGCATTCAGAGAAGCAAGGTGATCCTCCCATGCTTGTTGTCTGTATGTGTAAGATTTTCTTTTAATGATGTTTTGTAGTCTATTTAGGTCAGTTTTATGGTGTGGGTGTCTTGTACATTGCCAAATTTTTCTAGGTCTATTACGTTCTCTGAGTAGTTGTTTGAGCTCACCCTGAACATATGGAGGTCCGAAGGGTTGATCGGCTTAGAAGCTTTGACATGGGTGCTAAGAATGTCTGTCGTGAGGTTGCTGATTGGGAGTCATATCCTGGGTTGAATTGGCAGAGGGAGGTCAAAGTTGTCATAATTTGCAAGAGTTTTAGTGAAATGCTCCAGGTTGTCTTTACTTCAGAGGGTGGGATTTCAAAATTTGAAGTTCTAGGGAAGTATAGTTTAATGGGATTGTGGTCAGAGCTTAATTCAGGTAGGGAGTCTATTGTACAAGGCCAGTTAATATTTTTGAAAATTGCATAATCTAAAATTGAAGAAGAATCATATCCGTATCTAGTTGGGTGGGGGGAGCATAAATATCGATATTGTCATTTATAATATAATTAAAAATTTTGTTGCCTCTGGTGTCGCTGTGAGGACAACCCCACGACGTATGCTTAGCGTTGAAGTCACCTGCTAGAATGGCTGTGTTATTTATATTAAAAATTTTATTTAGAACTGGACCTTTATTTTTGAAAAAGTCGTTATTTGGTAGGATGTAGATGGAAGCTACTAGAAGGGGCTCGTCGTCCGTTGGAGTAATAGTAATTAACGTCGCCTCGATACCAGTAGGGAGGGCGGGGTGGGAACGTGATAGTGCGAAATAGTTCTTTTAATGAGGATAGCAGTTCCACCCCAGCCAGGGGCTGGGTGGGTTCTGTGGTTCCTGTAGCAATTATAGTTGGGAATATTGAAAGAATGTTCTGGTCTCAGGTGTGTTTCCTGTAGTAAAAATATATCTGTGGAGTGCTTATCAATGAAATCGCGTATCTCAACAATACGCGATCTCACTCCGTCTGCGTTCCAGGAGAATATTTGCAGCCCGTAGAAAGAACTAGCCATCATTAACTGCTATGTTGGAAATTGAGGAGCATACTCCTTTAAGCAAATGATTTAATTTATCTTCCGGGTTTTAGCAGTTAAAAGATTTTTCATTTCGGTAAAAAGTGCAGGGAATAATTCAAATATTTTCTTAATTTCTAGAATAGCCTGTAGATACCCGAATTCTTCGGGGTTATTTTGGTTAGCATTAAGTGCTTCCAGGTTAGTGTTATTTATTGCTGCATTATTATTGTTTTCAGACGCCGAGGAGACATTCCCGCGTGCTGCCGTCTGGTGATTTTCTTTTATATTAATTGCTTGAGCATAGCTCAAGCCGGGTTTAACTAGTGATTGGGTAGCCTGTTGATTTTCATTTCTATTTTTATTTACTTTCGGGTTATTACCCTTACCCTTTTTGGGTTTGGGGAAAAGAGGGCATTCTGTTGAAGAGGCCATGTGGCCTTTCGCGTTGCAGTTTATGCAGAGCGGGTTTTCGATCCTTTCTTTGATGGCGCATTGCCCTGTTTTGTGGTTTTCACCACATTTCAGGCAGCGCGTCAGCATAGAGAAATTTTGACTGGTATGATGAAAAAAGTTACAATTGTAACATTGGGTTGCTCTGGTACCCTTACGGAAAGGGTCAAGTTTTATCTGCATGTAGAGACAACTATTGACTTTGTAAATGTCCTCGACATTTTCGTCTCTAGTTATCTCTATCATGTAAAAAGGTAGCGGGGCTTTTGTTGCGAACTTCCTGAGTTGAGCAACTTTTTCAATTTTTATTCCCTTAACTATTAAGTCATTTTTAATGTCTTCCGGTTCCGTTGAGGATGGGAGTCCTTTAATTACAAGTTTTAATGGTCTATTAGATGGGGATCAATTACGTAATATTGCATCATTTTGGTGGTGAGGAAGCTAGTTATTGCGGGTGGTCATCTTCAGTTTCAGCTACTATTTTAATAAACCCATTGATGTGGGTGTTAGTGGCAGTAGGGTATTTTCTGTGCAGTTCTTGTAGGATTAAGTTATATGAGGTGATCATCCTCATCATTATCAGTTTAACTTTACTTGGAGCTGGGGGACGTCCTCGGCATCTGACTTTGCAGTGCTGAGTGCTGCAAAGCTGTTTGCGGTTTTAATTTGATTTAATTCGTTCTCGACTGGAACGTTTTTTGCAGATTTTTTGGGAAAGAGAATTCATTATTTTTGAGATTTTTGCTTACCCTAGCTGTTAATTTTGATGGCCTGAGAATGGGGTCAGCCGGTCGTTTGACTGCTTTAAATTTATAATTATGTTTACATATGGCAATAGGGCAAGGTAGAAATTCTATCGTCTTACCCTCTAGGAAGTTGATCTTATCTTCTAAATTCTTTAGCTCACTCTCCAGTTGTGGCATCGTTTCCGGCAATGGGGCGAGATTTTTCTTATCGATTTCAATCATCCTGAGGACGTAATCCTTCCTCACATCAAAGATTTGAATTTGCGTTTCAAGACCCGAGAGTTTTGAACAGCGTTCTTCATCAGTGAG
>BMAO01010623.1:0-36960 GCA_019973975.1 Trichonephila clavata | reverse complement strand
TTTTCTCAAATTATTCAAAGAGAAATTGAAAAGTCCTTGAAAGTAGGTAAGCATACTTTTTCTTGGTTAAATTATTCACTGGAATTACGATTTGTATCGTGTAGAATAAAATAATTATAAAAAAAGGATTGGGGTGGCTGAGTCATCCCGCATGACCATTAACGTAAGTATTGAGGGCATGCCCTCTCCCATGAAAAATATTTGAAGTCTTCTCGCTTTAAATATTAAAATAAACAATTATTCTCCATCAGAATTTATGTTCTTTTTCAATACTTAAAATTAATTCTAAATGCTAATTCTATCAGGCTTAAAATTACAGTTCAATTAAAACTATTTACAATATGAACATTCATTTTTAAAAAAAACCGTTTTGCATTTTTGATACATTGTCGTGCACTTGGTTTTATTCTCCTTACAATTCAGCTATTATATCAAGAAATATACTGTATTTTTTTAAAAATGAACTCGTGCGAAGAGTGGTACTTCAGATAGTATTCTTTAATGTATCAGAACTGCACAAGGTATTTTATAACTAATTTCTTAATTCTAAATTAAGAACAAGTTTAATAATTAGTAATGACTTTCATGTGCTTGTCTTGCAAAGCTAAGATTTTCAAAGGAAGACTTAATATTAGAAATTGACACTCTGAGTTATTTTTTCTATATTTAGCTGAGATCTATATTTTGTCTTCAAAGCAACCACAGCAGAAAATCCGATTTCACAAAGGTAGGATGTAGAAAATGGTACAGTATACGAAATGCTATTGTTTTAAGTGCAGAAAATTCATCCTCCTCCTCCGCCTAAAATTGAAAGAGTGATTTATTAAAAAATTCCCTTTAATTTCGTCTTAATTGTCCTCAGCAAGAAAATACTTTTTTAAATTCTTTGCGAACATGGCTAATTAATTTTCAATTGTTTTAAAAACAACTTCATCATGAGATCTTCAGATTTGTAAGTTTTAACACTTAACAGGCTTTTTTTTTTCAATTACTTTAGTAATGGTAAATCCAAAATTTAAGTATTTTGTAGAATATTTCCTTGATTTAATTTTTCGGAACCATGCTCGTCTGTGTGCTTGTTGATTCTTTATTATCGTTGAATGTTCGCTTACGACTTAAAAATGTACCCATGATTTTGTTTTAATCTACTGCCGTAAATACTTAATACCGTGAATAACGTACAAATTATAAAATGTACATTCAAGATAGAATCGGTACTATAGAAGTATCGATCCGACCAGAACTGACTAGAATTGTATGAAGTACCGCATTTTTACATGTTTTGCGCACACGGCCAATAGCTTACCCAGACTCACGCAAACGTTCGCGAGATTGCCAGATGAGATGGATGTAATTGAGAGCAACATAGACTAGACCACCGATATTCAACCTGTGGCACGCGGGCCGCATGCGTCCCAACAAGCCTTTTTAAGCTGCCCTGTCATGGCCCATTGCTCTGAGAAATTAGCTTATTAAAGAACATGGTAATAAAAATTTGGTGGGGAAATTCTTTGTCAAGAAAAAAGATCAATTTTGCTTTTTGCTGTCGGTATCGTACGGCTACGAATTGATATTAGTTTTCTATTTGGAATGTTTTTGTTTAGTAATAACAGACAACAGAGCATTAACGACAATTTTATGGGTGGAACTAATGTTTAACTACTTTCATATCTTGCAAGCGAAAAATATTCGAAGAAAGCATATTGTTTCAAGACTATTGGGAGGTTGACGATTTTGTAGAGAAAAACAAATATGGATCAGTAATTGTTTGAATTGTCATGAATGTGCTGTATTTAAAAAATACCAATAAACAGAAATCATTCAATGATCCTTTTCTTCGAAGATATCTTTCAATAGGTGATAAACTAAGCTTTCTTGAATAATCCTTGCTACAGAAATAAAGTGATTTGTCAGTAGTAATATCACAGTGGTAACAAATACATCCTATAAATAGTTTGTTATATTATTGGTAATCATATGAAACCGTTTACTGATCCAGAAATTGTGAAGGAGTGTTTCTTAAAGCTTCTAATTTAGTGTTAGTGGCAAAACTTAAAAATATTAATTTAAAAAATCAAAACAAGATTTATAATATTTTGATCATTTTTCCACATTTTAAATTTCCAATGTTATCTTGGTCTTGAAGCATTTCTTACCCCCCCCCCCCCTTCTCCCCAAATTATAATCATGTTGCGGCCGGCGTGAAATAGAGGACATATGTGTCTAAGGCCTTGCAGAAAAAAAGTTTGAGTACCCTGAGTTAGACAATTTTTGTATGATATTTGTACTTTTAGAAATGGATGAGATGAAATGAAGAAATCTTTAATTAAATATCATTTTGCAATTTGTTCCAATTTAAAAATTAGAGAAAGAAAAATAGCATAATAAAAATAATTTACTTAAAATATATATTACTTAAAAGTAACAAATACAAAATTTAATACTTATCTTGTTAATTTGTACGGTTTATAATTAAGATCGTATTGTAGCTTTAGGTCAAAGTGCATTATTATTGTATTTAATACATTATTATTGTAAAGGGATAAATATTATGATTGAAAATTGGGTCGTCAATATTGAAAGTTTGAGTAGTACTATTGTAGATATTAATCATTTTTCATATAACATAAAAGTTACGCTTTAATATGTTAAACATTTATAACTCTTTCTAAAATCATTCAAACTGAATAATATTTTTTTTAAATATGTACTGACAAAAAAAGAAGAAAAAAATTAATTTTTCAACCTTACCTTTAATTAATTCAATGTTTTTTTATGTTTCACATACAGTTGATTTAATTTTGTAATTTTCTATTACTTTTAATATTATACATAAAGAAAACTTCCTCACATAACAATTCAAGGCATAAAATGGATTTGTTTATTTGTAAAAATGCATGAAAACTTTTTATCTTTCCAAATAATGTGTCAAAAAATTACCGAAAAAACCGTTTTCCAATTATGAGTAGAATTTTAACAAGAGGAATTTAATCATTTTATGATATGATTAAAATATAAATCGAGATCAAAGAAACGGGTATAAAGTGTGAGTTTGTCTTTTCATTTTGAGTAAAATAAAAGGAATATTTCTATCTATCCTGTTTCATTGTGTATTATATATCGAGAATTTTTTATTTGATTAAATAAAATAACTTATTTGTTACAGGTTGAGCATGTAATATCAATACATTATGTCCTTTGTAGTGTATGTGTATTGTGTAAACGTGCATTTATTCTATACTGTAAATGGCAACCATTATTTAATTGTTTTTCGTACATAAAATACTAATTATCATTTATCTTAAGTTTCGTAAATGAACAATATAAAATGTGTAATTTATAGGAAATATATAAAACTACATATGTGAGTAAAAAACATAGAACTATTCTATGATGTATTTTAAAAACTTAATGTATGTTCAGAAATGTATTATATGATGTGTGATAAATGTCAAAAAATCATATCTATGTCTGAGTTATTCTTTTTACACAACACATGTAACATAATAATTATGCTTTTTATTCACTTTACATATAAAATACATGCATGAATTACAGTATGAATGCATACACAATCACCAATCAAGTCATGATTAAAAAATTGTTCCATTCTATTGCTTAAATTTCATAACGAATTATTTTACAAATTCAAAATTATGAGTAATGAGTAAATAAGAAGTTTTAAAAAGTATAAAAAAATAAATATACCTAAAGAAGGAAAGATACACATAACTTTAAAGAAAATAATTTTTCACAAAAAACACAAATTATTTGTAATTTACTCGCTTTGTGGATTTCAATGTCAACGCAAAGTAAAGGATGCTTAAAATGCGGTTTCAGTGGTGGCAAGGGACAAAAGAAGCAACTTGTTCTTTTGAAAATTTAATAATACTTTCTTGAATTTCATGTAAGACTGCTTGTATTGTTTATCTCCTCAAGGGGTAGTAACCACTTTTTATTCATCACCCCGGTTCTTGAATTTCATGTCAACATGCTTTTATAATGTCCATCTTCTCAAGTTCATCGATCTACTTATCTGTATTTTCCTCCCGCCATCTGTGTTACACAGTTCTTTTGATTTTTCAAATTATTTCCATATTCTTTTCGTGTCTCTAAATGCATCCACGTGTTCTTTTCGTGTCTCTAAATGCCCCCTCCACGTGTTCTTTTCTTATAGCATTCAGTTCATTTGGTTTTATGCTCCTTCATTTATTCCTTAGGAGCCTTCCATAATTTTTCTTTTTTGTTCTGATATTGACGTATTGTTGGTTTGGCGTTTCTTTTGAGAAATTTAAGTTTTCTCATTCAAAACTCTCGAGTTGTACATATTTGAGAAGCTAAACCTTACTAATTTTAGATTCTCTCTCTTTTAAATTTTACATAATAGAATTTATTTATATAAATATTATAACATCTTTTATTTTTTATGATTTTATTTTATAGGCCATCTTATTAGCTTTATAAAAATACCGTTTATCATTTTCCGTCCACTAGAACAAAAACTACGAGTGTTTTAGTAAAAGCAGATGCCATTACTTTAAGCAAGATGTCATACTTTAAAACGCGTTTTACTCGAAATGTGATTTTTTGAAAATACTCACACAAACGGGGCCAACGATTTCTAAAAAAGTTTTGAAAATAATTAACTGAAATTTTTTGTGTATGTTCTGTATAATCGCAGAAGTGTGTTTAACCTTCCGATGTATCAATCACTGTTTTAATACAAAATTTACAGGCCCTTGTGTAAATATAATCACTGTTTTTTTAAATAATTTCATATAACTGAGATAAAGTGCTCTAGTTTTTGTAAAAATTAAAATATCTTTTATCCTGAAGGTCATCTTAAAAATGACAACATAGCTACACATTAGAACGAAAAAAATTGATAATTTGTTCATAAACCTTTGGAACCGAATAAGCCCCGCGCGTTTATGTTATTTTTCGTAAATTTTTACCCATTTTAGTAATAATAATTTCTTTTTCTCAACTTAATTTCAGGATATTTTTCTTAAAATGGTACTAAACAAATTTAAAAACGGCAACAAAAAAACCCTCAAAACTCCATTATTTTGTAAAAAAAAGTTGTCGCAATTAGTCGGATACCTTAAATAGAGGAAAATTACAAAAGTACGTATTTCAATATCCCCAACTGTCTGACTTCTTTAAATGAAATAAAAAAAAAGAACGATATCTAAGATTAATATTATCCCGTAAAAGAAATGCTTTCAAATTCATTAAATTTTTATTACAAATTGTATGTCACTAAAACGATTTTTTTTTTATCGACTATTAAAATTTTGTCAAAATATTAGTTTTTGTATAAATCTTATTGAATTTCACGCTTCTAATTTTTATGTGTTATAAATAAATAAACTTATTTTTTAATTAAAATTATACATATTTTTATGGATTTTCAGCATTTCAATAATTGAAGTATCAAAAAAACAGGTTAGAAAAATTTAGTTAGGTAAACAGATCTTTTAAAAAGAACAGGAAAGAACTGCCCACTTGACAAAGCAGTTTATCCATTCCTTTTGGTGTGTGGTATTGCTTCAGTTAAAAAAATTTATTTACAAATGCACTTTAACAGACTTTGTATGTGTACTAACCCCATTTCTTAATATATATTTGAGCATTTAAAATAAATAACTGCATTATCTCTAACCTAAATAAGAGAATAAGTAATTTACAATTTGTTATGCAAGGCAAATGTGCGTAAATAAAGAATGGTTACAAAATCTAAAATGATTAAGAAAGAAATACAATGATAATTAGGAAAATGACGATTCTTAACATGCTCTGAAAATTTTGAAAATCATAATTTGAATCATTTTAGAGAATAACAGCTTTTAATACCTGAATTATAAATTGATTTAAGACTAATATAAGTTAATTTTAAGATGAAACACTCTAAAAAGCAATTTAAATAAATGTATGTCTTCTTACGGAGCATGTAAATTTGTCACTCAAGAAAATACATAAAAATATTTTGATATTAAATAAAAATAGTTTTTTTTATTTTTAATTCGTGTATCTTAATATTTTCTTTGCTTATATTTATAAAAACAGCTAATTTTAATTCAAATGTGTATGCAAAAGAATATTTTAATAACTTACACAAGCAAGGCTCAACGATTGGCTAATGCTACATTTTTCCTTAAAACTAACTACACAATTTCTAAGAATAACTAATATTTCCCTTCATTTTATAATGTGATTATAACATCCGTTTTATTTTCCTCATTGAAATTCTTTAATTGAGAGCACGTTGGTATTCTTCTGTCTCTTTCCTAGAATTATACTTAAAGAGAATGGATGTAAAATGGCCATTTTCTGGATATTTAAATTACATTGATAAATTTGTTTTTCTGTTCAAATATTCTGATTGTCACGACTTACTGCAGAATGTATCACATTATATAAATATATACATGAATAATTACTTTATTTATTTATTTTCTATTTGTAAAATTCATTCTATTTACTTTTAACAGGGAGGGGGGATAAAGTGCAATATATAATTGCAAAAATAAATGCATTTAAAAATACATAATATGAACGAGCCTGTCTGTCTCACTATTTTTCTCTGATGACATAATTTCAGGATATCGGCTAATTTTTTTGACACTGATTAAATTTTTTGCAAATATTTAAATATCTTATACATAAGGCTAATGTGCAGTATTAGGTGTATTTAAAATACTAAATGGTAATAGTGTTAAGAAGAAACACGTATATGCGGGTAAAGTTTTAAAGTAACTGTTAAAATTTATGAAAATAAACTAGTATTCAATTCAATCAATTAAAAATATATATATATATAAATCAAATTTCAATATAAATTTCGGCTTTAACTTCTTAATTACTTTGAATTTTCTTATGGTATAATCAATAATCATGCAATAAACGTGTTAAAATTAGGGATTTCAATGATCCGTCGGGGGGAGGGGGGAGTGTCTTAAGTACAATTACACTATTAGAAGCTTAGATGCTTTTTTGATGAAATGAAAACTTATGTATGTATACAACTTTCTGCATTTTTAATTGAAAAGAAAATCAAACATATATATTCACCTTTATATTGGTACTAAGATAATAAAATAAATATGTAAAATTTAAGTACACAAAATATCATTTAAACGACAAAATTAAATAATAAATATCAGAATTTTCTGTATTATAACAATTTAAAAAATTACTACAGAGAAATAGTATTGTACTCCCATATAAATGATTTTAGATATCAGTTGTATGGACTTTTAAATTGGAATAAATCAAAAGTAGGTTATACGAGTTCATAATCATGTGTTTATATCTAATTCTAAAAATTTAAAAAAGTACATTTGAAATAGCATAAGAAAGGAAAAGACATTGGATTTACATTATTTTTTCTTCCAATTATTCCAAATTTTTTTAATTGTTTTAGTTCTCCCAATGTGTGTTAGAGCGTATAAATAGTAAATATTTTAAGAATATTTTCAAAAGTTGGAAAAATTTAAAAATCTAGCGGAAACTTCCTTTTCTTCCTCAATGTGCTTTACTTCTTTTAAAGTCAATATATTTCATACTTTTTACTTATACAAATTTCAAAAGATTGATATTATTCTCTTGATTTCTGTGACGTTGGTAGCTGAAACAAATTTGTGTATTCCTGTTTAAAACGAGAAATTCTTTCAACCTCGACTTTGGTCAAGCTTACTCAAAAAATTACAGTATCTCTGAAAACTATTGGGTTGACTACTAAGTAATTGCGGATTTCATTCATAGATGGCTTCAGTTGAATTTTTAGGTTTGCAGACGTAGTACAAATGTCAAACACATTTTGTTATTTGATAGTTGGCAATTCAGCTGTCAATCAGTAAAAAAAGTTTTTTGATCGGTTACGTAGTTTTCGTTTGGCTTTCGTTGAAAAATGGAAAATCAAAAGGAACATTTTCATCATATTTTGCTTTTTTATTTCCGCAAACGGAAAAACGCATCGCAAGCTCATAGAAAGTTATGTGCTGTTTATGGTGACGAAGCCTTAAAAGAACTGCAGTGTCAAAATTGGTTTGCCAAATTTCGTTCTGGTGATTTTTCACTCAAAGATGAAAAACGCTCTGGTCGTCCAGTTGAAGTTGATGACGATCTAATCAAAGCAATAATCGATTCGGATCGTCACAGTACAACACGTGAGATTGCACAGAACCTTCATGTATCACATACATGCATTGAAAATCACTTAAAATAACTTGGCTATGTTCAAAAACTCGATACATGGGTTCCTCACGAACTGAAAGAAAAGCATTTAACGCAACACATTAACAGCTGCGATTTGCTAAGGAAATGATCCATTTGCTAATGAAAATGATCCATTTTTAAAACGACTGATAACTGGCGATGAAAAATGGGTTGTTTACAACAATATCAAGCGGAAAAGATCGTGGAGCAAGCCAGGTGAACCAACTCAAACAACATCAAACGAAGGTTTTGTTATCAGTTTGGTGGGATTACAAAGGAATTGTCTACTTTGAACTCTTACCACCCAACCGAACGATCCATTCTGATGTCTACATTGAACAACTAACGAAATTAAACAATGCAGTTGAAGAAAAGCGGCCCGAATTGACAAATCGAAAAAGGTGTTGCATTCCATCATGACAATGCAAGGCCACACACATCTTTGGTCACTCGGCAAAAATTATTGGAGTTTGGTTGGGATGTTTTGCCACATCCACCATATAGTCCTGACCTTGCACCATCTGATTACTTTTTGTTTCGATCTTTACAAAACTCCTTGAATGGTAAAAATTTCAATAATGATGATGATGTCAAATCGTACCTGATTCAGTTTTTTTGCTAATAAAAACCAGAAGTTTTATGAACGTGGGATTATGATGCTGCCTGAAAGATGGAAAAAGGTCATTGATCAAAATGGGCAATACATTACAGAATAAAGTTATTTAGTTCCATAAAAAAATTGTCTTTGATTTTCTAAAAAAAATCCGCAATTACTTAGTTGCCAACCCAATAGAATAAAAAAGTATCAATAATAATTAAATAGCCTTTCCAATTAAAAAATATTTTAATGTGTATTTTTACTGACAATTTTCCATTTATTAAGCTTTAATATTTTAAAAATCACTTTATTTGATTAGTTTTTAAAAATAGTGAAAAAATTGGACATGTATTTAGATTATTTGTAAAAACAAAGCCTCTTGTATGCAGTTTTAAGATTTTTTATTGATAAGAACTCATTATATTGATAATTACAGTCAGCAAAAAGATAGATCAGTTTTGCAAAATTATTATTTTGTTTCAAATCGCTTAGGAAAATTGTTAATTCTTGAATTTTGTAGAACAAAAATTTCTTAAACATCATTCTCTTGCTCAATATTTTCCTTAATAGGATTCCCAGGAATGGATACAGCATGTTCATTACTGTCTGCAATGAGGAAAAATATCGGAAGTTATATCTGAAACACTTGATTTGAGATGAAACACTACTTGTAATGAAATTTTGAATAAACTCATAAAAGCTGTCTTCGGAGTCCGGAACCTATGAGGTTTAATTAGTTTTCTGTTTTGTAGTTGGTGGGTGAATAACTTCCAAATTGGAATCATCAGGTGGTAGCAAATTAAGCATCTCTGAGAGGCTTAAAGTTGGCGGTTTTAACTTATATTCACTTCAATCTTTTATGTTTGGATTCATTTCTTCTTCTGACACGCTTAAAGTGCTCGGTGTTTTTCCATAGTTTGGATGCAATTCATCTTCAAATACGGACGTAATTTTGCCTTGAAAAGCACATAACTTTTCAATATTTCTATTATAATAATCCATATCGAATGACTGATATTTCTTGTAGAAATAATCTGTAAGTGCATGCTTTCTTGGATTCTCTACAAGAACAGTTGGCTCTTCCTTTCCTTTACAAGGAAGATATTGGATGCCGCCTTTGTCATCCAGTAATTGATTTTGAATTACTGGATGATTTTTGTTTTGATTAGTATTAATAAAATACATCGGGATTTTAGAAAGAGAATTTACTTTGTAATTCGGTATTGACAATACCTTATTTGCTACATTCTGAGGTACTAGAAGTGTCCCATTTTGATTTATATTATCTTTAGGCTTCGATGTGGAGATTGCTTGAGGTTGCTGAAAATTTTTCTTAAATTTTTTTCTTCCGTCCTTTACACTTGTCGAAAAAGTTTCCAATAACCGCTTGGATTGTTCCTTATCGGAGTTGCTTTGAAGCTCCATATTCTGCAAATAAATAAAATGTTTGGTTAAAAAAATATTTCAAGCGTAATCAGAACTCTTTAATACACTGTAGCCATGATTACTAAGCTGGGGGCTAAGAAACCCTGTAGTATTAATATAAAATGAATAATAATAAAAGTTCTAACACTTATAGGAATTTACTTTTATATTAAAAAAAAATCCTTTTCTAAAACTTTTTTTCTTACATACAGTAGAACCTATTTTTGTGCGGTCCTTTTTAAGCGATTTTATTTTTGTGCCAAATTTATTTTGTGATTTTATTTCTGTGCGAACTATTTTTATGCAGTGTATGAATTTTTATGGCTTTGGCGCCAAAGTAATGTTTTCTATCAATGTACCTGTGGCAATCACAAAATGTTAGGGCCCCCCCCTGAATAATTAAACTTTGCTTTTAATATTCATAAGTTGGATAAATACATATTTGGCGTTAGTCAAACCCTAGACCCCCTGGTGTCCTGCTCCCTCCCAAGAGGCAGGGGTTGCGAAGGTGTACGTTACGCCAATGTAATATACTTCTATACACTTCAAGACGCTCTGTTCATTTGTTATAAAAAGTCTCCCGACAATGCACGTTCAGTTGTTTTCTCTGAAAGCACCAACAGCCTGCGCCTGATTGAAGACGAAACTTTCATTGACAATGACATGATCAATAATTTGATAGATTATGAAAACGGACAAGAAGAGCCGGATTCTTCAAGAGTGGATAAAATATATGCAGGGATACAAATTTCAAATAGACTGGCAAATCAAAAATATATATACCAATTCCGAAAGAGTATGAAATTTCACAGAAAAAGAGCTTCGATCCTGCATATCTGGTTATCGTGACATTTACAAGCAACTCACCAACCAACCTTCGTCACAAAAACTTATCTCTTGCTTTATGATTACAAAAAATAAATCAATTGAAATTCTATCTTCAAGTGACGAAAGCGATTTTGAACTTATTCATCACAGGAAGATGAGCACTTTGATTACAATGAGTATCAGCAAATTATGTATGTGTACATTAAAAACTTCTCCACGTATACAATGAGAAACTAAATGTTTTAAGAATGTTTCCATGTGTAATTTAATTATTTATTTTGCTATGGAAGTACTTTCTCATAAATTTCGTAAATAATTCGAGTATTTTCTAAGTGCGACTTTATTTATGCGGTCCCTCTCCACCTCTTAAAAAAAATTCTGTGATAATTTGACAAAGTTGTTTATTATATGTAAGAATTTACGAACTTGTCAAATATTTTTTTTGTGCGTTTATTTTTATTCAGTCACTATCTATTGCAGAAAAACAGGTTTTACTGTATGCTTAAAAATTTTGCTAAACAAACAAACTGTTTAAAAACCACATCTCACGATTGATCGATTGTGCTTATCAAAAACAACTTAGTAAGAAGCAAATGAACATTTACTTTAAATTACAGAATGACTGTTTAATTTGATAAAATAAATGTGTGGCTAAGTATGTGATTTTTCCTGTATATATATTAAATACATGCTGCAAAAAATATTTAATAAAGGAACATTTGAAATATTTAAAGTGTATTGAATTGATTGCTTTATTAATAAAGAGAAGAAAGAAGTATTGCAATATCTACCCCTAACAGGAATTCCTGACACCAACTTTAAATAATCAAGTTGAATTTCATAACATGAATTATAAGAATTTTGACAACTCAATATCCAGAGTGAAATCACAAACATTTTCTTATCAAGGAATAGTAGAACCGCGCGTTTCAAGATTTCTGAATGTATAGCAGTACTATAATTAAGAGAAAAGATTCAACCAAAAAGAAAAACTGTTGATACAAGGGATGATCAGAAAAAAAGATTACAAGCCGCAGCATTTGAAAACTACATATTGTGGAGAAATTTTGATTCCCCAAAGTGGAGACAAATGGCGCTACTTGTTATGCAGCTGGTTTGCGGGTAGGTAGGGAAAGTTTCCAGACGGTCCAGGATGGTTGAAATGGCAAGAGCTCAGAAAATTGGGCTCATTTGGAAGTGGGAGCCGTGATTTGATTTTTATGGGCAAAGAACAAGTCCGCATCTGTCATTCACAGTCAAATCGAGGAAGTTAATGTGAAGAAGCAGTGAGAAGACCACATGTAGCGAAATGGTGTCACTCTCTCCCTGGTGCTTTTGCGGCAGACAGGATGTCGAAAACCGCAATGTGGCAGGGACTGGCCAGCCAAGTTCTTGAACGGCAGAAATCAACAAGGCACAAATTGAAGAAATGATTCAAAATGATCGACGGATCTGAGTGAAATCTCGTCAGAGCTAGGACTGAGCTGTGGTAGGGTGCAGCATATGTGCTGCAATATTCCAAGACAGTGTTGTGAAAACATCAGCCGAGACCTGGCTCAATGTGAACAGGGACCTGATTTCTACCAAGACTGGTCAAAAAGTTGGTTCTGCGTTCTGATAAATGCCTAAATAGACTTGGTGATTATGTCGAAATGTGATATGCACGTATACCTCTTCATTCCTTTTCGTATAAAAGGAATGAAGAGGGATTGTTAATAAATATTTCTTTATTCGATTTGTAACCTTTTCTTCTGATCAACCCTCGTAGAAGTTAAAGTAGTTGTCGGCGGCAGTTTTCTAAGCCAATTATACCAATAGGACTCAGCGTGCCCTACATTAGGACATATTTGAAACAACACGATAAAGCATGCACAGTTCGAGAATAGAGAGAGATTTACAATTTTTATTACATATTAGTCTTGCATCATATAAATATATTTATTAACATTAAAAATAAACAGCATAAAAAATACTATTTCTTCAACATATATAAATAATTAAAATTTACCTATTTTATGTATTTTAAACATTTATTAAAATAAGAAATAGACAAAAAAAAATTTAAGAGTATTCCCCTTCATTAGAGTTCATTAAAAAATTTTAAATGAGCCTAGTGTTGAACCGTTCTTAATATCTAAAAATCAAGAGAATAATTTGTGACTTTTAATTTGACAGGATTCTAAGCATTCAGTTCTTAACGACTTCTTTTAGGACTCGAAATAGTATTCATATTAGAAAAGATTTGTTCATTTGGATATGTAGAGCCAACTACTAGTACTGGTTGTCGGGTAACATCTCCCGTTCTTTGAAACCTCTGCCACAGTCTTGAGATCACAGACTGGTCTACATTCAGAATTCGAGACACTTCGGTTTGTGATCGTGAGCATTCCAACGATTCTTCTTTTCGTAAACATGACCAATTGGCGTCTTTGTGTCATCATTCACCTTGTTTGATGGTTAACAACGTTCCTTCGCACAGCAGTTGCACGAAACTTGTCTGAACTGCCTAGGCTGCGTGAATCGGTTTCTCCGCGTTCCGACATGCACCAGTGTTTCGCGCAGGACGTAGTCGACTGAAAAAATTTTCATAAACCCAATGTTTCTTCTTTACCCAATTAATATCCGCAAGAAATTTGGAATAATATTACGAATATTTACTCCATGTTTTTTGCATTTAACGATTTATGCTTAACTTTTGGACACCAGTGTGTGTGTATATATATATATATATATATATATATATATACGCACTTGCAAATGTACACATATATATACACGTACAGTAAATGTTAGCAAACACACAATAAATTACAATCTAAATAATACGGGAAAATATGCTATTAATATATGCACAAAACGATGTAAAAGAAGATTTGCTCTGAACAAAGGCAGAGAAAGGAGGAGGCCACGCTATATTGTTCTTTAGTAGGAAATTTATGAGAGTACGTCTTTCGGAAGAGAATTTAGCACAAGTAAGTATCAAATGCTTGATATCCTGGACTGTGTCAATGGAGCAAGAACACTGATCAGAAGGCGACAAATTGAAGCGTTTCAAATAGGCTTTAAAGTTTCCATGCCCAGTTAGAAACTAAAAATGATGTAGATTTATCTATATGAGTTAAAGTTGAAAATGGAATGGCGAGGAGAAGTTTAAATTATTGTGTTGCATGTTTTTAATTTTTTGGAAAATTTTACTCGTTGGGTTGATGAATGAAGAGCATTACTCTGTCAGTATTTAAGCTCCAATGGTGGTCATCAGTGTGAGTGTGAGACTCTTTGATATTGACCAGTAGTAAAAATAATTCGAAAAAAAATAGAATTATAAATAGAAAATTATATAGGGGGTAAGAAATATATAAGAATTGCCTATAAATATCTAAAAAGCTAAAATGTAACTTAGAAGTGGTGATCTCTGGATGACAGGGGTAGCAAATCCTTGCAGGAAGTTGAATCTACAATGGAGAAAACAGTGAGAATGTCCAGCGCTCGAAAGCAAACAATCTGATTGATCGCCAAAATCAGCCACAAAAGTGTACTTTTCTTATATCGAAAGAGAGCCGACCATTTAGTGAACACAACGGGTGATGACCAAGTTAGAACTAGGGTTGTAAGGAGTTTGAAAGAAAAATTAAAAAATATATAAATATAAAACATTTAAAAAATGAAAATATATAAATAAGAATTAACAGAAACTAAGACCTATTAAAATATTTCATGGTTGGATCGGGTGTATACTTTTCAATACCAATGACTGTACAAATTTTAAAATTATCAGCTTAATCAAAGAATTTTTTGTTGTTGATATTTTACCTATTAGTAAGAATTTTGTTCGCTGTTCTGAGATCTTTATTTCTCGTGAACCAGCGAACATTTTAAATTTGCCTTGTAACAACATTTTGAGTTATCTAGGAGTGAGTAAATATTTATATCGCGCTATTCAGCTACTCAAGGGTTTTTGGTGGCGGACCTCGTGTTTTTCAGCCATGGTCAGGTGACGAGGACGATACTTGATTCCCCCCCCCTTCTTCTAAATTCCACACCAATGAAAGGTATCTCGGAGATTAATATGAGATTATGTTGTCTGTCTCCGTATGTAGAGGTGTGGATCAGTAATGGTCAGATTATCAGAATATAGATAAGCATTTTGCTTTCACAACTTAATGTAGATATTCTAGAAATTTATAAACATAAGCTAATATGTATTGCTTGAAAGTATTTAAAAATATTTCTAAACTTCTACTCAACATAAACACGAATTTTAATGAAAATTTGCCGATGCATCCATTATAAAACATGTAATCAGTTTAAAATATAAGCACATTTATGAAGATTATAGAACAAATAACAATAACAGCAATAATTTTCTTTAATTACGATATAATAGTATTGAGTTGATTGCAAAAAAGGACAAGGACTCTATTATCATTTTTTGTATTACTATACAAAGCGAAATATTTATTGAAACAATATAAGTTTATAATGTTGGGACAAAGAAAAACTGTTTTAACATTATTTTTAATAAGAAAAGTTTATAGAAGTAAGGTAATATACACTGCGAGAAACGATTTTCAAAACTGAGAGCAAACTGCTCCACACACACACTTTTGAAACACACACATTCTCCACACACATTCTCAAAATAGCTCCGATGCACGCACACTCAAATTTGAGAATCGCATATTCTCAAATTGAGCAACAAGTACATTCTCATTTTTGAACCTGTTACGGGATCAAATTTTTGAGAATGAAAGAACAAAATGAGTATATAATGACCTCATTTTTGATTTTTTTAATGTATCAAATATGAGTTTAAAACAATAAAATGAGTATGTATAGCATTTATTTTCGATACTGTTGTATCTAATATGAATTTTTAACAGAAAAATACGTATTAACCCAAATCTTAAGGTATTTAAAAATGTGATACCTAAGTTGTAAATTTTCACTTTCTTCATCTTACGTATTATTTTATTTTCATTTCATGAAATTTTTACACTTAACTTCGAAATTAAAATTCATTTTACATTTATTGTGTGTAACACATAAGTACTCGCGTATTATCGCTAAAGTGCCTAAGTTAAAGGTAACTCGCCAAAATTGGCAGTAACGATTTCGCATGTGTCGTACGCGCTGAATTAGCAACTATGTACTTCGTTTTATACAATGTCGCCAATACGGTTGTAATAATAACAAGTACCAACAAAAATATTACTTTTAGGGGGAAAAATGCATCTATTTTTTTATCATAAATTGTATGTCTTCGAACTTATACCGCAAATATAAATCTTTGAAAATTGCAAAAATAAATTCGATGTAATAGTTAAACAAATGTGTATGCAATTTGAACTAGTTCCAGAAGAAATTTGGTTCATTATAAGTTATATTTATGTTTCTAAAAGCATTATATTGTTTCCTTAAAATCATATACAAGCAGAAAATTAACTTTTATTTAAAAAAATTCAGCCCTTCAATAATAAGTTATTAGAAATATCTAGGAAACATTATGATAAATAACAGATTTTTCAAAGTAAAAATTTCAAAACAATGCCAGAAAGAAATAGTTTTTTACATATTATGTAACCTGAAGAAAAAAACCTTTTGACTAAAATAACACTCATTAGGCCCAGGTGTGTAAGTACTCTTTTTATCAATTGTTTTGTTTAAATAGAAACACATCCATCCAAATGTAAATATAAAACCAAAATCATATTGTTGAAATATTTATTCTGGAAATTGTACACTTACATATATACATTAAAAAATAAACAAGAATATAAGTGAGATTTTAGAAAAAATTTTTATAAACACTATCTAATCCATATTATAGTCAACTCCATCCTTATTTGTGCAGAACAGATTATGTTTTAGTGTAATATACATTACTGATCTACGATCTGTCATCCATAACGATAATTTTGTACCTGAATTTACACCCTATTTAAAACGCTTTGAAGGATATATTTCACAAATTAAAGAAAATATTGAGATGAGTCAAGATCGGTCAAAAAACATCTGCTGACAAATCACGTAGACCAAGTCCTGACTATAAAGTTAATGATCTAGTATGGGTACAACTGCACCCATTAAGTAAAGCGAGTCAAAACAGGAGTGCCAAACTGATGCCCAGGAGAGACGGGCCTTATATTGTGCTATCCCAGAGATCCCCACCACATTTGTAGTAGCTAGTTGTGACAAACCTGACGAACCTTTAGGTGTCTATCATGCATCAGCTTTAACACCTTTTCTGAATGTCACACAGACCCAGTCTCCTGTAGTACCTCTCAGGAGAAGAGGAAGGCCTCGCAAACAACCATTGATTCCTAGAGGAACTGCTGAAGAGTACATATTGTCTGATAGTACAAAACTTCGCCGAGACGGTCTTCGGCGGTGTAGGGGGAGAATGTAACAGTTACATTTAAACTCTGCCTTTCCTTGACAGATAACGACAGCCAGGTGGCGCTACTTGTTCTTGGGGGAAAAGAGAACGTTTTTCCAGAGTTGTGCTGCCGGACGGTCCCCGAGCAATGGATACACGTAGAGTCAATGATATTTGTCTCAAATTTTGTCCTTAAGAGAAGGATATTGATATTGATGTGAGTCATTGAAACAATTTTAGAACAGTCAATACAAAGCTTTTCAAAGATGTTGACGGTATTTTTTTAAATCTGAATGAAGGGTATTTTATGGGTCACGAAATATTTTATACTTCTAATACCCTAAAAGAGGTTTCTTTTATTTCCTGAGCAAACAAATACTCCTCATACATATCTGTAAGAATATATATATTACGTATTGTTGTCTTGTATAATATAAAATCTGAATTGTTTTGTTACTATTTTGTTGTATAGGATAGAATAAAGGACTCAAAAATTTAAAATTCTTCAGTTATATATATTGGAAGATTAATAAAGTGTGAATATGTTTTATTTTGGATTTTGTTTTAAAATGTTTGGAGGAAAAATAAATAAATTTGTTTACAGAAATCAAAGAGCATGAAAATGTGTTTTATATTGACTAGTAAGAAATTTACATACCATTGTCAATTCCTATGATTAACTCATTTGGATGTCTGTATATCCTTTCAAGCTTGTCAACTATTTCAAAAACATCTTATACATAGAAGCAGCCTTCTAAGTGGCTGCTTTTTTTTTATGTCATGCACCACTCGTTTGACAACTTATTAAGTTTACCTAATCGAATACTTAAAGGCCGAATTAAGATATATATTTATTTACACTTATAATTACAGTCCTTTCGGGTTTCTCTGGTTTTTCAATGCTTAGAATTTCGCAATACCCAAAAATAATTTTGAAAAGCCCTGTATATAAAAAATGTTACGTAATGTCTTAACACATTTTATGTTACTGTTAACGTGTATAAGAGCGTGATAACTTATTATTACAAATGTAGAGTAATTGTGAAATAATTTGTGTTTTTATTTAATGTATTAGTTTTGATTATTATAGCCTTTTTCAAGTGTTATCAGTAACCATTGAGTTTAATGATTCTACATTAATTAAAATAATAATTATTTCAATGCTGGGATGCTGCAATTTTATTCAATTCAAATGTATTCAAAAGCTACTTAACTAAACCCAGCAAAGAAAATTCTTGTTCACTGTTGTGTTCAAAATTGGAATCTTAATTCAGTCGTAACACTGTCGTAAAATAATTGAACTGAATCTTATATATTAAACTTTTGGTTGCACACTATTATTTACGTTTCAGCATTATTAGCTTATGGCCTGTCTATATCAAGTGTTTTAGATGAAGAAGTTCTCTCTTCAAATAGTTATAGTTTCCATTTATCTACCAGTCCTAGTTAGTAGTTAGAGGTTCTCTAATAGTTAAGAACAGGATTTGTTTCCTGAATACATTATAGAAAATGTTCAGTTAAATGTTCGTTTGAAAATGTTTCAAAAATGTTTCAATATGTGTGGTGTTAAATGTTAAATGTGTGTATATTATATATCTATATATATATGAATATTTACTGTTTTATCTGAAATGAAGTTTTATGAAATCAGTTTTGGAATAAAAACTGGATGAACAATTGTGAAAGAATAAATTCTCACTGAAGTCTTTTATAAATGTAAATGCGAGCTAACCGAATAAACTAACTGATGTTAATTAGCATATTTGCTCTGTAAAAGAGTTCTTGAAAAAGAAATGTGTAAAAAATTATCTCAATTCATTAAATCCATGTTGAAATTTATGTATATATTTGTGTATTAATATTTATACATTATTTGGTTGCATTTTATTACTACGTTTTATGACATATAAAAGATATCTAAATGCCATATATATTGTATTGAATACTCTCAAGGAAATATTTACTGTGAGTTAACTGCTTTAATTACTAAAAAACAATAAATTCTACTTGTTACATATATCTAACTTATATCATCCAGTGTTTCATTTAATAAAAATGTTGAACAGAAGTTTTAAAAAATGAAATAAATGCCTCTATTTTTTATTTAATTTATGTCCAGAACATTTAAACTGTATTTTAATTCAATTTTGTATTATTGCTTCGCTTGTACTCAGTGATTTCTATCGCCAAAATTTAATTTAAGGTCCATTAGAGAGCCATAACAACTTATTTAGTTTCAGAAAATACTTCATCAAGTTATATATTAACTTGTCTTATATAAATAAATTTGCAAATTATAAAGATTTCTTAAATAATCTTTAAGATTATCAATGAAACTTAATACAATTTTTTCGAAAAAATGATTGAAATACACTGCTGGCCACCGTAAATGCAACACCAAGAAAGACAAGAGATAACACAACAAAATTTATTTTGTAGATAAAATGTTGACCAAGTATCAAATGATTAAATTTATAGACTTCTGTGAAGTGTGGTTCCCTCCATAATCAGTAGCCAGAGTAGCCGCCATTGTTGGAGATCACCGCTCCCACACGCCTCGGCATTGATTCAAAGAGACTTTGGATGTGTTCTTTTAATACAGCAGACCAAGCAGGTTCCACACGATGCCAAAATTGATCTGGAGTGGCAGCTAGGGGTGCAATCTGGTTCAATCGTTGAGCAAGCATGGACCACATGTTTTCTATCGGAGAAAGATCCGGAGAGCGAGGTGGCCAAGGAAGCATTTTAATCTGGTGATTGACGAAGAACCTTTGGACAAGGCGTGCCACGTGTGGTCGTGCATTATCCTGTTGAAATATGTCTGTAGACAAGCCCTGAAGGTAAGAAAGAACAACTGGCTCCAACACCTCGGAGATGTAGCGCTGGCTGTTTAAAGTACCTGCAATGCGTACTAGAGGAGTGCGAGAGTTATATCCAATACAGCCCCATAACATAATACCCGGTGCAGGACCAGTGTGGCGGTGCAAAACGCAGCTGTCCAGCATCCTCTCTCCACGGTGTTTCGAGACTCGAATCCGACCATCGTGGTGTTGCAGACAGATACGTGACTCGTCAGTAAAGACAACTTCATTCCATTCTGCCACCCACATCCTTCTTTTATCGCACCATTGGAGACGGAGATGTCTGTGGCTCTGCGTCAAGGGTAGACAAAGCAATGGACGTCTTCCGGCTTCGAATTTTACGCGCAGAGACTGAATGATGCGTTACAGATTCAATGTGCTGTGCTATGGTTCGTGATGGGACTAAGCGATCCGTCACTGCCAAGCGCACAATTCTCCTGTCCTCACGTAAAGTGGTGCACTGAGGTGGATGCGATCGAACCCGTTGGTCCGTCGTACCCTCCTGCATCCAACGGTCACATATCCGCATTACAGTTGTTTGGTTTCGTCCAACACGACTACCGTTTTTTTTTTCTGTTTAACTCGGATACTTGGTCAAAAGCTGATCGCTGTTTCCTACGAGACATAACTGATCGTTTTTTGAAAAAACCACAAGAAAAACACAATTGCCGAACTTGAAATGGTCGAAATCTCCAAGCCTTAAATAGCGCTTTGAGGTGGCGCCACAGACGTGCGTGATGCGTGTCTGCGCTGAAATTCTAATCCATTGTATATCTCACCTCCACTAATGCACGTTGTAAATTTCATGTTATTTTCGGGCTTCCTTCTGGCTGTTGCATTTACGGTGGCCGGGAGTGTATATATGTTTCTTAGTTCTTACAGTAATTCATCTAGTAGCGTTTTTAATTAGTTGTGCAGTTAATCAATAGATGGCGCCACAGGGGAAATAAATTACTAGTAATATATTTTATATAAAATTAATTGTATATCTCTGGTTGTACTTTTATTTTCTATAAACTTTTAAACAATACTTAGAGTTTTTAAATGTTATTCTATGTAGTCTTAATGTTATTTTTTATCATAACTAACTAATTTTATGCGTTACTGTTATGCTCCTTTTTGTCACGCGGGAGAAATGGTTATTGCTGTACTCACGTGATAAGTTTTTTCATCTAATTGTTTTTGCATGGTTTTTAAAACATACTGGCAATTATTATAGGCTATAATATTATCGCTTTAAAAATAGATTGTGGTTTTATTTGTAAAAGCTAAGCATTCTCTTGGCATTTCTTACTTTTCCTGTGGCCCAGAGTATTGGCAAATACAGGTGAAGGTTGGCTAGCCGCAGGGCCGGACCGTGACCTTTGGAGGCCCTGGGCTAACGATATCTGGGAGCCCCTTAAATAATTAAAAATTTTGCCTTTTTCCTAAAATATTATTGTGAAGGAAAAATTTAAAATATACGAAACTTACAGTTTTCCCCCACCCCCCAAACAATTTAAATACGTTATAAGCAATAACATAATTTACAAAAAAAAAAAAAAAACTTTTGCACCTTTTTATGTTGAATATTCTTTTATTTGCTCATCACATTTTAAATCTTTCTTGAGATGAATATTAAAGAAAGAAATGATTAATAATTAAGGCCTGTATTTGTCATTGTTATCCTACATTTGTTTTCTATGTAAGGCATTTTAGAGAACGCACGCTCCACTTCACAGCTAGTAATATGGATCGTTAGAAAAATCTTTAAAATGGTATTTAAATTTGGAAAAACCTGAACTAGTTTCTTTTAAAAATTAAATTAAATATATCACTACAAGTATAGGATTTTAGCTCAGTTTTAGATAAGTTTTTAATTGAACACCTTCATTTACTAAATGTTGGTCTACATCATCTGAATATTGCCCAATAATAGCCAGAACACTCTCCAGGTCAACGTTCTCCTTACTTTAATCTTGCAAATCCATCAAAAATTTTAATTTCTTACTATATTCTGCATTATACTCGACTTCTTTTATTTAAATCAAAGATTATCGTATCTAATGCTACAATAATCGCGTCTCTTTTAAATTTTTCTCTCCCACACACAGCTTTTTCTGTGAATTTATCTGCAAATTTTGAAATAACCCTTTTCTAGTTCACAACCCTATATTCTGTTTCTACATTAGGACTTAATTGTTTGGCTGCGTCATGATACTTCTTTGATTTTTGATCTGATTCACATGTCGTACATTGCTTGTAAACGTTTTTATTGACATAATGATCTTATTCTCTTCACAGATGTCCAAGCCCCAAAAAATGAATTTATTCAGAAGATATAATCAAATAAAAAAGTACTAAAGAATAGATTTCGGGAAACGAAAAGTATATTCATCAGTTATTCTACAAAGCTACTTAATAATAATCTATCAAATAATTTTTGTGGCATTTTGAGAAGCAAATTTCTCAAAACATATTTGGTGGGAAATCAATTTTTTCAAAGATATTCAATAGAGAATGTGTCCAAATCTGAAAACATTTTGAGAGTCAGATTCCTAAAAACTCCTAGAAAGAATTCTAAACTATATACCGTATACCATCTCAGTAGTGCTCATACATCAAATAACAAACTTTATTTGTTCTGTATGACTAATATCTGGTGTAGATAAAGAATTGTAGTGTAATATTTGGCTTTTAACACAATGCATGTTATCTCATTACGAGTAGATAAGGCTAAACTATTAATTATTTCATTTTAAAAATACTGCCCTAAGTAACGTGGAATACGTTTTTTTTTTTATTTTTGCATTTAATGACATTATTAAGGTTTTCTGAAATAACCGAATCAAATTTGTTCATTATCTAATGTTCTTTGAAAATTACCATTATCTCAACTTCGTACAAGTTTCTCTGAATGACAAATTTTGACTGGCTAAAAAATGTACTTCAGCAATCATTCTTTCAATGATGACGCGCACCATCTCTTTTTCTCTAGATTGTATACATTTTGTTGTTCCACGTCAATAGTACAGTTTTTTTAGCCTAGTCTTTAATTCGCTCCATGATCTTATACAATTTTCGAGTATGAGTATTTTCATCATTATTATATTAATAATAATGAAAAAAAAACCACATTTTTCTCGGTCCAATAAAATTCTGTCTTTTAGCTTCCTGAAAAAATGTCACTTCGGGATATTTTCGATAACATTTAAATATTAACACATCTGTGTGCAATCTTATTTGAAATTATATTTATAATAATTTTACTAAATTTATCTCTCTTAAGCTTAAAAAAAGAAGAAAAAAATCGGAATAACTCACCTATTACTGACCTAACTCAGAAACTTTAAATATTCGAAAAGAATTTTTAAGAAATGCATTTTCAATACTTCGATCAGCAGTAGCGCAATTACTAATACGAATATAATTATAATTACAAAATAATTTTGTTAAATTTCTCTTGATGTATAAAAAGAGAGAGAGAAAAATAACTCATCTACAAACACGTGCTGTACTGAGATAACATTATGATTCAGAAAAATTATTCATAATCGATGCTTTAGAAAAAAAATAAAAATAAAAATTTACAATGAACAAGACAAATTGCATTTTTTAAAATACTGGGAGCAGTAATGCACGTCTCGTTCTAATAGTGGGAGCT
Source organism: Trichonephila clavata (assembly GCA_019973975.1). Classification (NCBI taxonomy): domain Eukaryota; kingdom Metazoa; phylum Arthropoda; class Arachnida; order Araneae; family Nephilidae; genus Trichonephila; species Trichonephila clavata. The sequence continues at coordinate 13,009 of BMAO01010623.1, read as the reverse complement.
CTCATATGAAAAAAAATTTAGCATCAAATAATATAATTTCGATTTAATCCCAAAAGGAAATTGTAGAAACCATGTACTCTTACCTACAGCCGTGGATATGTATAAACAAAAGGATTTCATTGACTATAAAATAAGCTAGTTTTCTCTTAATTGAGTAATCTTTTCAGGTAAAATTGTTATTGACTTATGTGAATTTATTTGTTAAATAATTGTATACACGTATATATATTACCAAAAGAGATTTCTTAAAACTAAATATATTACTTTTTGGCTCGCTTTTTCATGAAGTCAAATGCAATAAAATATTCCGTAGTACTTTATATTAATAGGGTAAAAATATATTAGTACCTTCCAATAAGGAACACAATATGACACAATATGTGTTTGACACAATATGTCCTAGAGTCAGAAATTTAAACCCACCAGACTAGACATTCAGTATTTTGTCCTTTCATGCTAAATAAATTAGTTTAATTAGAAATTCAAGACGTATTAATCTTTAAATAAATGATATACAAAAAAATACCTCAGTCAGAGGATTTTTTAATTTGAAGTTCATGAAAAATGATAATTCTTAATACAAAAAGTTTAATTACTGTATAAATGTTTTAAATAAGTAATAAAATCTTGTACTTATATATATATATAGAATTATATTTAAAATATTCCGTTGTACGAACCTTTTTGAAACCCAGTGCATTGTGTCAGCCTAAGCCAGCATTTTTTTTTATGTAAACCCATAGAGAAAACGCATTCCCAAGAGGTGCAATCACTTTATTATATATTTAGTTTGATGAAGAAACAATGCTGTAATTTTTTATTTCTCTGTTTCTTTTCTCTGTTAAATTACATTGATTTATTAGGAGAACACTATATTTAATTTATTTAAAAAAAAGCGCAAACTTGTCTTCGAAATCTTAAAATGTTCCTTAAAAAGAGGAAAATACATATTCAAAGAGACCGGTAACAACATTAATTGCGCCTTATTCGAAGGTGGACCTTACAGGAGGTACTTCTGGGTTTGTATATTATTTGAAGTCTTAAAAAATAATAAATTATTCAGAATTAAAAACATAATTACCTGTTGCTCTTTCAAACGAAATAATTTTAAAAGATTGAGTTGTGCCAATTTCAACAAGCCAATTTTTTGAAAGAGAGTTTGTTGATGGTAGACATCAGAAGAGAGTTTGTTTCAAATTCAGGTAACTACTCAAGTGTGAAATAAAACAACTCTTGAGGTTCCAAAAATTTTTATTCTCTCTATCTCCCTTCGGTTAGCTGACACCGGACATGCTATGGGTGTCCGGAATGTCCGTTGTGTCTCCAGTCCGAGATGGGGAGAAAGTTACAGAAGATGGTATAAGTATATCAAATTTCATAGTTTAACACATACTACGGTCTCAATCAAATGTTCAAGGTTCAACAAAAAATAAAATTGACATTTAAAGTACATAGTAGAAAACCAGAAACATTAAATAAAAAAAATACCAGAATCTCAATAGTAAACACAAATATATAACTAGAAATAGCAAGAAAGATAAATCAGATACATATTTAACTATGAATTCTGTCAGCAAGCCAGTCAAATATTTAACTTTGCATTTAAATACGAGTCCCCCCCCAAGAGATATTTATAAATTTGAAAATTAAACAATAACTCTTTTCAGCAGACATAATTTTTAATTGTATATAAAAGCAAAATCTAGAAGAACAGCAGTTTACGAAACACTTTGCTCTAAGAGAAATATTCTGTTTTGTGCTCATTTGTTACGGTAAGCATAGTGATTAGGTTTTTCCATTCCCGGAAATACATCAAAATTTCAAAAAATTTAAAAGCAAGTTGTTTTTAAATATTATCAATAAATATTATATAAAATAAGGGAAATACCGTTTTCGCTTATTTCATTTCCGATTCAGCATTGACTCAAACATTTTTAGATTTTTAACGTTTGTATTTGTATTAAAAATTAAAAATGTATGACATGTAATTATTAATAAAACTGAAAACGGTTTTTATATTAATAAAAAGTGTATTAAATATATTTTCAAATATACTCCCGGCAAAATTAGTATAAATTTGTGAGGCAAACCTAAATTTTAAAATCTACCTTTGATATCCTATGAAATTTCCCAAATATTTTGATAAATAATTTTCAAATGTAGATATTAACGAAACCTGTAGAAAGAAATATTTCCATTTAATAAATAATTATTCTAAAGAAAGAAATTTTTAGAAATTTGAATACAAAGGATTTACTTAGTTTATAATAAATAAATATGTCACACTATCTTTATTTTGCAGATGCTGTTACAATTTTGATTTTTGATTTTCAACTTTATCTTATACACAGAGGAAATTTCTTTAATCAAATTAAAAGCTTATATTTTTTTAATGAAATTGATCTCTTTTAGGATTAAAGGCAAAAATTGTTAACGACATTGGAGAAAAAACATTACAATTAAAAATTTCAAAAAAAAAATCACATTTAATATAAATGGTCCTTTACTGACTCACATGCGTTTAAATTTTAATCAGTCGAAGCTGAATCATTTATTTCTCTAATGATGCTACTAAGACAGTGCTTTCCAACTTTCAATGCTTGCGACCCAATTTTTAATCATAATTTTCAAGGCGCCCACGTTAACACAATAAAAATGTTTTGAGTGCAATAATAATGCTCTTTGACGTTAAAGCTATAATACGCGATTTTAATCATAAACTGTACAAATTATCAAGATAAATATTAAATTCTGTATATGACAAGCCTATATGAATCACTAGTAATTTTTAAACTTGTTCTTAATTTAGAATTGTGAATGTTATCCGACAACCCTAAAATTGTAAATTTCCTAAAAATTGACACACAAATTTTTTTATGATTTTATTTTATAGGCCATCTTTTTAGCTTTATAAAAATATCAAAGTTATTATTTTCTGTTCACTAGAACAAAAATTATAAGTGTTTTAGTAAGAGAAGGATTCCATTTCCTTGAGCAAGATATATATGCCATACTTTAAAACGCGTTTTACTCGAAATGTTTTTTTTTAAATTTCAAAGGGGCCAGCGACTGCTCAAAAAGTTTTGAAAATAATTAACTGAAATTTTGTGTGTATGTTCTGTATATTAGTAGAACTGTTTCAAACTTCAGATTTATTAATCACCGTTTTTTTTTACAAAATTTACAGTCCCATATGTGAATATATCACTGTTTTTTAAGCAATTTCATATAACAAATAAGATAAAGTGCTCTAGTTTTTGAAAAAATTAAAATATCTCTTATCCTGAAGGTCGCTTCGAAAATAAATAAGATAGCAATACATCAGAATTGGAAACTTGAAAATTTGTTTATAAACTTTTGGTATAGAATGGACCGCGTTTGTGTTATTTTTTTGTCAATTTTTACACATTTTTTCCCATTTAAGTAATAATAATTTCTGTTTCTCGACTTAATTTTAGCATATTTTGCATAAAATGTAATAAGCAAATCTTAAAACTACAAAAAAATTCCCATATCTCCATTTCTTAAAAAAAAATGTTGTCGCAAGTCGTCGGATACCTTATTATCAAATACATTGCATAGTTCTGATACATTTATAAGTATATTATGTCTGTGTAAATGTGTATATTATTTTTTTATGTCCGAATATATATTGTGTTTTGCTTCCTTTCAGCAAATTTGTAATTTTTAAATCCTTTGTTTTTGACTTTTCGGTCCAAAGCCTGACAGCTGCTAAGTACCTACCTTTGTAAAATACAACTCGGAAGCCCAAACTTGACTTTGCAGGTGGGCTTAAATGTTCTCAGTTACGCCATTATTCAAATTCCTGTAAAAAATAACTACTTCATGGATTATTTAAGCCTCGTGCCATTCCCGGAATACAAAAAGTATGGAAATCTGACGATTTCCCGTGATCCACTTCATGTCAGTGCAGTGAAAGTTTTGTCATGATAAGCATATCTGCATGTATCCCAAGGTTGGGTGCTCATAAACTGAAAAGTGAAAATTGCCACGTAACACAACTTTTATTTAACAAGAAATATAATCCTTACAAATTTTACTAGCAATGGTTGACTTTTCTATTCAGTATAAGACAAAATAATAATGTTCCACGTTTACAAAGAGTAAATAACAATGGTTTAGAAAATAATTTCATCCAAATTCTCTCGTAACAAAAACAGAATGTATATATTTCAAATTCGGTCTAAATGCCACCCCGGACATAGGTCTGGTTTGTCCGGCCATAGAGCCGCCCCTGTGGGCATTGTATATAAGAGTTGTAAATTCATGAACAAAAAATCACTTCTGTCCTCTACTTTGTTTTTCTAAATTGTAAGGTTATTATTAAATCGAAAACTTTTAATTTCCTCAAATGCATATCGCAAATTAAACATTATTAGATTAGCATATTAGATATTTTCGTACAGATACTTTTCACAAAAATCCTTTTTGAGACACCATTTTTAAGCATCGATCCACAGTGCCTTTCTAGTGCCACTATTAAGCAAAAAAAGAACCTTTTTTAATACGGTATTGTCAGATGAACCACGAATTTTGCTATCAGATGAAGAAAGTTTGTAAAGAATAGACATTTATTGACAATCGACCAACACACTGTGCACTAACATTCTACTTTTTCTTAAACAATGCTGTGCTGTCGGGAAATCGGGACTTAAATTTTTAATAACTATTCAAAATTCAGAATATTTATAATTGAAAAGTTCATACAAAATTTTGCTTGATTGATAGAATCAAATACGGCCTGTGGCCGCGCGTTGTTTTGGCCGACGAGTGCGGTTCACGAGCTGCACACCTGCTATGATCGGCTCTGACAATATATAATTGCACAAATAAATGCATTTTAAAATGCCTAGTATAAACGAGTCTGTCCGAATGCAACTCTGTGATGCCATAATTTCAGAATATGGGCTAATTTTCCTTCAAAATTTTCTTGAAGGTAATTAAATGTTTTACAAATGTTTTAATATCTCATGCATGAGACTAATTTGCAGGATTAGGTATACTGTGAAGACCAAAATTATGGACACTTTTGAAAATAGTTATGTTTTGAAAGTTTGTTTGTTTATAGAAAATGTTACGTTGCACAAAATGCAAGGACTTTTATATCGTTTTAAAGAGAATTTAATACTAAATTCATTGTAGAAAACAAAATTCAAATATTTGCAAAGAAAAAAAGTTGTGCTGCAAAAACAACATTATACACTGCTGGCCACCGTAAATGCAACACCAAGAAAGACAAGAGATAGCGCAGTAAAATTTATTTTATAGATAACATGATGACAACGTATCAAATGATTAAATTTATAGACTTCTGCGAAGTGTGGTTTCTGCCAGAATCAGTAGCCAGAGTAGACGCCATTGCTGGAGATCACCGCTGCCACCCGCCTCGGCATTGATTCAAAGAGACTTTGGATATGTTCTTGAAGTACAGCAGACCAAGCAGCTTTCAGACCTTACCAAAGTTAATCTAGTGTGGCAGCTCGGGGTGTAATCTGTGTCAATCGTTGAGCAACCATGGACCACGTGTTTTCTATCGGCCAAAGATCCAGAGAGCGAGCCGAACACCTCGGAGATGTAGCGCTGGCTGTTTAAAGTACCGGTAATGCGTACTAGAGGAGTGCGAGAGTGATATCCAATGCAGCCCCATAACATAATACTCGGTGCAGGACAGTGTGGCGGTGCAAAACGCAGCTGTTCAGAATCCTCTCTCCACGGTGTCTCCAGACTCGAAACCGACCATCGTGGTGTTGCAGACAGATGTGTGACTCGTCAGTAAAGACAACTTCATTCCATTCTGCCACCCACATCCTTCTTTTATCGCACCATTGGAGGCGGAGACGTCTGTGGTTCTGCGTCAAGGGTAGACAAAGCAATGGACGTCTTCCGGACAGACCACTGTGCTTTAAACGGCTTCTGTTGCCACTCATTTTATATTTCACACTTCCTGTTGTCTTTTCTAATTATGTAACTTGTTATTCAGCTAGCGGTACTGGCAACAGAGAGGTTTTGTTTTTGTAGAATTTCATCCATGTTTCGTTTTGATATTGCTCCTGTACATAAGGTAAATAAAATAGTTATAAGAAAAAGATCGTCTTCAGTCATAATAAAGTGGCGTCCGCGACAGGACAGAATTCTGCTTTCGAAGATTTCTGAACTATAAAATGTACAGGTACGAATAATTTAAATTACTGTTTATGAGTTACGATATGAAGTTTACGAAAGTGATTTAAGTTTCAGAAAATATATTCACTTTACGTTCTTCTTTATAAACAGACATTAAGAATTTATTACGAATTATTTTAAGAAACTATTTTAAGTTTCATGTGAATATGGATGCTTTGAAAACAAAACGAAAGTCGTTAAGAACTTCATTTACGACTACGGCGAACAAGTTGAAGGAATGTTTGGCGAAGAAAGAAGACGCCAAGGATGGCGATAAGTTGCGCGCAGTCAAGTCTCAGTTACAAGATAAATTCTTACGTTTAGATGAGATTCAGAATAAAATTTCGTCGTTACTTCTAGAAAACAATGAAACTGCTGCCGAATACGAAAGTGATTTTCAGGCGGCCGAGGATTATAGAGATAATTTTCTTGAGCTTAAATCCAAGATAGAAACGCTATTAAATAAAGATTTCGGATCTTTTTTGGAAAGTCCTCCAGAGCTTGATGTGGTAAAATTAAAATTACCTAAATTTGAATTAAAGATGTTTTCTGGTGATCCTAAGGAATATTTGACATTTTGGAGTATATTTTCAAAAATTCATGACTCAGAGGAACTGACTGCTATAGACAAATTCCAATATTTATACCAGTCTATGGTGCCTGATTCGAGAGCTGCTAGATTAATTTCCAGTTTCCCAATAACAACTGAAAATTATCCAAAGGCCGTCGAACAGTTGAAATTAAGATTTGGCCGAGAAGATCTCTTAGTGCAAATATATGTCCGCGATCTTCTTTCACTGGTTCTGAAAAATGCTACGACTGGAAAGAATGCCCCTGATTTAGCCACCCTCTACGATATGCTAGAAACAAAATTAAGAGCATTGGAAAGCTTAGGCCGCACAAAAGAAAAATTTGCCGACTTTCTAGAGCCATTGGTGGAGTCATGTTTGCCAGAAAATGTTCTGCGAGCGTGGGAAAGGAGTAGAATTTCAGAAAGTACTGATGATGCTACAAGTCAGAGATCCCTGGGAAAACTTATGTGCTTTTTACGCCATGAAATCGAATCAGAAGAAATGATACGTTTAGCTCGTGAAGGATTCGGTAAAGATAGGGGAGGTGGTGCTATACGAAAAGATTGTCAGAAATCGGTCCATAAAGATGAACCCACTGCGGCTACGTTAATTTCAAGTACAACTGGTGCAAAACTTAATTGTATTTTCTGTGACCGCCCTCATTTAAGTCAAGACTGTCAAAAGTTATTTGATATGAGCTATGAGGACAGGAAAGCGCAAGTTATAAGGAAAAGATGCTGTCTCGTTTGCCTTAAGGTTGGACATTTAGCAAAAAGGTGTCATAGTAGTGTGAGATGCTTAATTTGCAAACGGAGACATTATCCATTACTTTGCCCAGATTTACGCAAGGGAAAGGAAAGTAATTTTTCGCCTAAGGACAGAACAGCCGATAATGAGCAGAGATCTACAGAAACATTGCTAACAAATCTTCCCTCTGAACATGAAATATATCTCAAAACTATTATGATCAGACTACGAAATAGAGACAAGGAAGTGTGTGCTCGAGCATTGTTGGATGATGGATCTCAGCGGTCCTATATAGAAAAGAATTTAGCTGCAGAACTATTCCTTTCTCCATCTGGAAGAGAGATATTTTCTCAAGGACTGTTTGGCGGAGGAATTTCCCCTGCTTCTGAGCATAAGAGATACATGGTAAACGTAGAAAGCTTAAATCGCAAATATTCAACTCCATTGTCTCTTCTCGAGCAACAAAAGATATGCTCAACCCTGCCTAGAATACATGACAGGAAATTGCTTTCTGAGCTTTCTTCCCGAGGAATAAAACTTACAGATGTTGGAAGAGATTCACCACCTATACGAGTTCTTCTGGGAGCTGATATACTTGGAAGCATTTTGACTGGCAGAATAGAGGTATTATCTTCAGGAGTATCTGCAGTTGAGACCTTGCTGGGTTGGACAATTTTAGGACTGGGAAAGAAAAAGGAAGTTGTTAACCTAGTCACATTAAGCTTACAAAATATGGACGTGCCTAAAATGTGGGACTTGGAAGTTTTGGGCATTACAGATCCCATAGAGAAGGAAAATGAAAGCCTTCTTGAAGAAGAAACTTTGACCCATTTTAAGGAAACAATTAGGCTCTGTGAAGATCAAAGATATGAAGTGGCTTTACCATGGCTAGCTGGACATCCTGCTCTATGTGATAAATACGACGCAGCAGAATCCAGACTTCGTACAGCAACTAAGCGTTTGATAAACGAAAATTACCTTGAAGCCTACGATAATGTATTTAAACAGTGGGAGTCAGAAGGTATTATAGAAGCTGTCGCATTAGATCAGCCTGCCAAGGAAGTCCATTACCTACCTCACAGACCTGTCATTAAGCCCTCAAGCAATACCACGAAGGTTCGCCCAGTTTTCGACGCTTCGTTCAAGAAACCGGGATATGCCTCTTTGAATGAATGCTTAAGTGTGGGCCCAAGTCTTATACATAAAATACTGCCTTTACTATTAAGATTCCGTTCTGGTGCCATAGGTGTAATTGCAGATGTGAAACAGGCATTTCTACAGATACGTTTGAGAACTGAAGATAGAGATGTCTTAAGATTTTTATGGTGGGAGAACACTGAATGCTCGAAAATAAGAATTTATCGTCATTGTCGAGTAGTCTTCGGCGTTTCCTCCAGCCCTTTTCTGCTGAATGCCACTATAAGTTACCATCTAGAACAAGAAAAATTCCAAACAGGGAGCCTCAGGAAGACAATTGGTCATTTAAAAGAAGGATTTTACGTGGACAATTTAGTTACGAGTGTTAATGACGTTACAGAACTGGAACAACTGAAATCGCAATCCATAGAAATAATGAAAGAAGGCGCATTTGAATTGCGCTGTTGGGCTTCTAATGACTCTAAGGAAGATCAAGATAAACAAATGGTACTTGGCCTGAGTTGGGATGTAATCAGCGACGAACTCTCTTGCAAGTTACCGTCAAATATAGATTGCACCCAAGGAAAGCCAGTTACAAAAAGGGTACTGCTATCTGTGATCAACAGTGTAAACGATCCGATTGGCTTTACGGCTCCAGCTTTATTGTTACCAAAATTGCTTATGCAAGAAGCTTGGAGAGGAAAAATAGGCTGGGATGAGGTGTTGCCTGTAGAACTTGAACATAAATATAGACTTTGGGAGAGAACCATGCATTTCATGTCTAAATGTGCAATATCTCGACGATTGTTTGCTGAAAATTACGATGATTTCACGGTGCACATCTTCACGGATGCTTCTGCCTACGCTTACGCTGCATGTGCCTTTCTACGATGTGAATTCAAAGGACAGGTGACTGTCAAACTCATGGCAGCTAAAGCTCGACTTGCTCCAATGAAAAAATCCACAATCCCAAGACTTGAATTGTTGGGAGCAACTCTAGGCGCTCGATTAGCAGAAACTGTGGATTCTATCCTACGAACTACTTCTAAAACCTATTTTTGGTGCGATTCAATGGTGGTTTTAAGCTGGATTAAGAAAAAGGAGCCATGGAACACATTCGTTGGAAATCGAGTGAAGGAAATCAGGGATTTGACCAATATAGATGACTGGAGACATGTACCTGGAGAAGTCAACCCTGCTGATCTAGCTACCCGATGCTGTGATTGGTCAGACCTCCTGCAAAACAAATGGTGGGAGGGTCCCGGCTGGCTGTATAACGATGAAGAATCTTGGCCATGTTCTGAGGTATCGGAGACTCCGGATGAAGCATTTCTAGAGCGGCGTAAGACAGTTGTGACAAATGTAGCCACAGAAAACGAAGTTAGATTTGGAGATAGATTCCTGTACTTTTCTAGCTATAGGAAGATTCTCCGAATGACTGCTTATGTTCTCAGATTCTGCAACAATATTAAGAGAAACTCTCCTAAATTAGTTAATTCACTTTCATGTGAAGAGATTCAAAAGGCAGAGGAGACTCTAATAAAAATCATGCAATCAGAATGGCCCTCTGAAATACGTGAGAAGTATAAGGATACGATACAGTTTTACGAGGAAAAGGGCATCCTGAAAGTTCAAACGAGACTGATTCTCAGTCAAGACCCAGAGGACTTTACGCATCCTACAGTTTTACCAGACCATCCTCTTCTAGAAAGACTGGTTTTGCATACTCATAGATCCTTAATGCACGCTGGAGTGTTAACGACCTTAGCACAATTAAGAGAAAAATTCTGGATTCCCAAAGGTCGGAGAGTTGTAAGAGCAATTTTACGACAATGTATAAAATGCAAAAGGTTGACAGCTGGCAAAGTTAACCCAGATCCAGCTCCTTTACCTCCCGACAGAATACACAGAGTTGCAGCCTTTCAAATAACCGGCGCAGATCTGGCCGGTCCTCTTTCCTTACGTGGTGGTAGCAAAGCGTGGATAGTGCTATTCACATGCGCAGTATATCGAGCAGTTCATCTAGAACTAGTTTCATCTCTCTCCACTGAATCGTTTATGCAGGCTTTGAGGAGATTCTGGGCAAGAAGAGGAAGAGGTTCTACGCTATACACTGATAATGGTACAAACTTCGTAGGGGCAGCTAATGCTTTGAAATCTTTGGACTGGGATTTCATTCAAGCCGAATGTTCTTTAATGAAAATAAAATGGTTGTTTAGCCCTCCTTCCGCCCCATGGTACGGAGGATTTTGGGAAAGGATGGTTCGCAGCATCAAAGAACTCCTCCGAAAGTGTTTGGGCAAAGCATGCGTAACATATGAAGAGATGTTGACTTTACTCTCCGATTGTGAGGCTACAATAAATGGGCGACCATTGACATATTTGTCAGACGATCCGAAGGAGCTGAAACCTCTCACGCCTGCTCATTTCATCCAAGATATTAAAGAAAGAGAAACATTTGATTTGTATCTGATTGATTCTCAGCATATGTTGAAACGAGTGCGTTATCTTCACACTTTACGATCAAATTTACGCAAACGTTTCTACAAAGAATACCTTGGAGAGTTAGTAAGAAGTCCCAAAGTAGCTTCAAGAAGAAAGATAATTTCTCCGGGTGAAATCGTCATAGTTGAATCAAAGAACCCAAACCGAATGAATTGGCCTTTGGCGCAAGTGATCGAATTGTTTCCAGGCAAGGACGGCGTGGAGCGTGTGGCTAAATTACGACTAGCCAGTGGTGAGATCATACGACCGCTTCAACGAATTTATCCTTTGGAGCTCAGCGCTAGTGACCATCTAATCGAGGACCACCATGGAACTGATATAGCTGCTCAGAACCCAGGCCCTACTGCAACTGATGTTCTCAAGGAAGGAAAGAAATCTCGATGGGGCCGTCCATTAATTCCTGTTAAAAGACTGAATTTGTGAACTGTTAATAATTTTACTTTGTAATGTCATATATAAGGTTTTGAGTTTGTAAGGTAAGTGTGTAATAATTTGTTTATGTTTTGTATTGCTCTAAAGTGTTTGTCTGCAATACAAAAGGTGGGAGAATGTTGCCACTCATTTTATATTTCACACTTCCTGTTGTCTTTTCTAATTATGTAACTTGTTATTCAGCTAGCGGTACTGGCAACAGAGAGGTTTTGTTTTTGTAGAATTTCATCCATGTTTCGTTTTGATATTGCTCCTGTACATAAGGTAAATAAAATAGTTATAAGAAAAAGATCGTCTTCAGTCATAATAGCTTCGAATTTTACGCGCAGACACTGAATGATGCGTTACAGATTCAATGTGCTGTGATATGGATCATGATGTGACTGAGCGATCCGTCACTGCCATGCGCACAATTTGCCTGTCCTCAAATAAAGTGGGGCACTGAGGTGGATGAGATCGACCACGTCGATCCGTCGTACTCTCATGCATCGAACGGTCACATATCCGCATTACAGTTGTTTGGTTTCGTCCAACACGACTATCGATTTCCCTGAAAGATAATCCACAATCTCGGTAGGCCACTATCCATCCTCTGTTGAACTCGGATACTTGATCAAAAGCTGATCGCTGTTTCTACGAGACATAACTGATTGTTTTTTGAAAAAACCACACAAAAAAACCACAATTGCGGAACTTGAAATGGTCGAAATCTCCAAGCCTTAAAGAGCGCTTTGAGGTGGGCCACACGCGTGCGTGATGTGTGTATGCGCTGAAATTCTAATCATTTGCATATCTCACCTCCGCTAATGGATGTTGTAAATTTCATGTTATTTGCGTGCTTCCTTCAGGGTGTTGCATTTACGTTGGCCAGCAGTGTACATTAGATACTGATGGTATCATTGAGTTATCACTGCTTAAATATGTACCATTATTTTTATTACAACTTCACTTCGATGTTTCATTGAAATAGAATAGTTTTATGCTCTTTCTTTGTTGTTACATGTTGCCAGAAAAAAATTACATCCTTAATTAGTTCGTTTTATTAATTCATGGGTACCTCAATCGGTCAAGAGTTTTCAAGCAGTGCCCCGTCTTTTAGATAGGTTTGAGGTCAGGACTGTTTCCTGGCCAGAACAAAAATGATATTTAGACAAAAATCCATGATATCAAGTAAAATAATGGATTGGACACCTAGAAATATATATGTGGAGAGAAAGTGAACTTTCCATTGTTAAAACTGCAAGATTTGGAGACTGGGAGATTTGCTTAAGACGTCAGGAGACAAATTTAATAATAAAAAAAAAAAAACAGGAAAAGGTTCAACACATCTGTTGATGATAGAACAAAAATACTATGTTACCAAGATCAAAGAATGTCACCAACGGTCATCAGAAGTTATCTGGATTATACTGGTATATCTGTTAGTTCAAAAC
>BMAO01010622.1:0-53242 GCA_019973975.1 Trichonephila clavata | reverse complement strand
ATCTTTTCCCTGAAAATCAACCAATGTGATTTAAATCACATTTTTTTTTTTTTTTTTACGAAGGTGGGCATTGGTATTTATTTATTTACATTATGTTATTTTCAGGTTATGTTCTTGCTTGCTATATGTACACAAAATAGCATACATATTTTAATGTACTTTCCACATTGTATACAATGGTTTTTATATACAGATTGAGTTCTTGTGTCTTATGTCAGTTTGTATACCCCCGTATGGAAACAAAACTAGGCCTTAAAGGCGTCCGGCATGTCTATAGGAGTTCATGTTAAATTGCGTTAGGTTATGTACCTTTTTCTCAGAAACTACTTACTTCTAATGAATAAATTTTTTACAGTACTATGAATAAATCTTGACAGCGGGCTCTGTCTTTTTGTTATAAATTAAAATAAGTATGAATTTTTAAGAAGTATCCCATTTTTGTCCCTAAAATTTAGTTTTAAAAAGCCTTATCCAAAACGGTTTGCGGTCCCTCCATTAAAATATGTAAACATGTCAAAAGTATGTTCCCTGAAAATTTGAGGATTATATAATAAGTAGTTTTTGAGAAAAAAAAGTACATAAAGTGAAAAATTTTACATTTTTAGAAAGCAGGCTGAATAAAAAATTTGTAATTTACTGAGCATTTTCTTTACCCTCTGCGCCTACAAAACTCTTCTAACTTTTTTTTTTTTTCATTATTTTGAACAAATTTTACCTTTTTTGGGGATCACAAGATGATTTCGTTGGGCTACACGAATCCTACGTACATCTAATTTTTTGAAACATGATACAAAGTTATAACTTGGTTCAATATCACAATGCTTTAAGATATTAATTTTGCTACATGACTCACATATTGAACTGTGCAGTAGTACATGTATTTATGCCTAATTTTTTTAAAGTTTTTTTTAATTCCTGCACAACTATGTGATCTATGTGAAGTCAACTAGAAACACAGGTGCTCCTAGCAGTGCTCATTTGATGCGCGGCAAGGAGTAGATTCATTTAAAAAAATAAATAAAAATACTTCTAATTATCGTATTCCCTCGTATCGTATATCTTTTTAAACAAAAATATTTTAACTTTTAGAAGATATAAAAAGTGAAAATCGATAATTTTTCAAAAATTCATGGAGAGAAGATCTTGTATTTAAGTACAAGCCTACACAAAAAGTTATGCATTTTTTAATATATAGGTAAATTCCCCGTATAACGCGCATCCCCTTTATTACGAAGAAACGTGAAAAGTACGTGTGCGATGCTCTTATGTCTTGTAGTCATTTATTCCAGGCATTATCCCATGCATTTGAAAAAAAAATAGAATACTTCTAGAACTATACACACACACACTCATAACCCCCCTTTCATGTTCATTAGGTATGTCATTTCTTTTAAATAGACAGCATTTCGATATATGTAGACGTCTAATTTTTATTATGCTTATATTTATTTATATATTTTTTGATTTTTAAAGCTATCCTTTTTACACCTGGCGTATGCACACAATGCCAGGTTTTACAGAAAAAAATCACTTGTTCATTGAAAGCTATTCCAACAAAAGAATAAGTAAATCGACTCTTCTTTTGAATTCGAGTCATTTAACAATTTTACCTGTTGAAAGCGGCTTATAATTCAAAAACTGAAGAAAAAACAAAGGGAAATTGCTCTCTTACATTAATTTTTTTTTTTTTTTTCTTTCTTTTTTTTTTGTAGCGAACTTTTGTTTCGCTATTATTAGAAGAAAAATGCCGTAAGAGCAAAAACAACTTGTGACCCGGACGTGATTTGAACACGCAACCTTCTGATCTGGAGTCAGACGCGCTACCGTTGCGCCACCAGGCCCACATTCTCAAGCTAGTGTTTAATAAATTTAAAGTTTAATACATTGCGTAAGAAAATTTTGGAATATTATTGATTGAAGTTGTAATAAACTTAAATTCTTTTTGAAAGATTTTTTTTGAAAAAAGGCAATGTACCAAAAATTTTATTCAACTAAAAGACAACATTAACATACAACTTTTACTTCCCATTAGGTATCCACAGCTCCTTCGAGAAAAAAAAACTAGAAGTGCTATATAGATTTCTAGTGGATTTTTTGTTTGTTCGAATATCTGTTTGCTCATATATTGGGAAGTTAGATGGAAGGTAAAGCCATAAATTCGAAGAAAATAGTTCATTATTAAATAAAATTTTTCGAATCCTTAGTAAATATTTTATTACTCCCCAGAAAAATAAATCTTATAATCCCTCTCCCTTAATATAAGCTGCAAAATGTATTTTTCAATTATATGCAGTTTCACAGGAATCAAGAATCACTAGAACATATGCGAATCATGCAGTTTTTCTTGCAAATGATTTTTAATCAACATTGAAGAAAAATTATTTTCTATAATTTTTTGTATTTAATCGGCTAAAAACTCATTGAAAAGAAATTATGTATTTTAAAGAACTAAGTCAGTGAAACATGTTGAAAATCTAGTTTCACAAAATTAAGTTAGAAGAAAACCAAAATCATCAGAAGAAAACCAAATTCCACACAAATAAAACATAAAAAAATAAAATAATACGATATAATGATTTAAAAATATTATTTTGGGGAAGTTGAACATTACTATTTTTTTACAGTAGATGGCAGCACAATGCAGGGAAAAAATGATATATTTTATGATGAGAATTAATTGTTTTGCCTTGTTAGCGATAGATGGCAGTGTTAAATTCTATGATGCATTATTAAAAAAATTCTAGCAAAAAAAAAAAAAACTTTTAATAAAAGAAGTCCACAGGATGTAAAAAAATAGTTTTAAATTCCTTTTTTCAAAAAAAATTTTTTTTGAAGCAATAAAAAAATTTTCAGAAATCTCGGCATAAAAAAAAACAAATATTATATGAAGTTTTTTCAGTTTTGTTTTGATTCGTTTCACAAAAGGTGGATGGAATTGTATAAGCCAATGACCAGCATCTTTTTTTTTTAAATGCATTCTCGAAGGAAAAACATACTAGTTCCTCCTCCTGTAAATAAAATATTTTGGGGAAAAATGCGAAACACATTTTTAATTAAAGAAACTCATTTGTGCGTATTCTGTCTTTCATATTAGAAATATATCATGAATTATACCACTTTGCCCGTAACACTGTTTCACAGACAGTAGATAAGTTTTCTCAAAAGATCTGTTTGAGAAAAACAGGAAAATGTTACAATTTTTATTGTAAAAAGTCGGGGATTTGGTTGCACAAAAATCATGTGGCTCTTCTAAAAAAGGTATGAAAAATCTTTGGACACTATTTGAATCTATTCTTTTATGGACATTCATGTATAATAT
The DNA here is from genome assembly GCA_019973975.1 of Trichonephila clavata. Lineage (NCBI taxonomy): Eukaryota > Metazoa > Arthropoda > Arachnida > Araneae > Nephilidae > Trichonephila > Trichonephila clavata. The sequence goes on along the minus strand of BMAO01010622.1, from coordinate 49,923 downwards.
TAAGACTCTTCGTGAAGAGCAGTTGTTTCAAAAAAAATCTGTCGAGACTCAATGTCATCGCTATGGCATGGTGAGGAAGTTTGGAGAGTGATGTACCAGCTCTGGTGTCATCCTCGTCACTTGACGGTGATTCAGAATTACGAGGACCTAAGCCAATAACCAGTGACGTAACGGAGATATGAAGGTTCTCTGCAAAGTCAGATTTTCGGCCTTAAACAGGATCTTACAAAGGGTTACAAAACCATACATACTTGACGTCAGTTAGACTTATAGCCCTTTAGAATCCAAGGCTCCAATACGCCACTGCCAATAACCCTCGAGTTGTTTCAGATTGCGACGTTAATAAACAATCAATCAATCACCCATAATATCAGGAACAATAATTTGTGTAATTTTCAGATCTTTCATCTCAAGTAATTACTATAAATTTTAAAAAAAATGGCAGTTATAGAGACTGCCGATAGAAGTGAAAACTTAGAACTTTTAGTATTAAAATTTGAAATTTCATAATGTTTGAATTAAAATTATCAACATCAATCTGGTTTTCACATCTATTGACACTCTGAGCAACAACTAAATGCACATGTTTATATGGTTTTTTTTATTATTCAAATATATTACGGGCTGTACAAGATCATGACAAAATATAAATACAATTTAATTGAAATAACAATTAATATACAATCATATATTATTTATGGATAGTATTTGTATTTACTTAAATTTCAATATACTTGATTTTTAACATTATTTTAATTGTTTGCATCATTATCATCATTAATTTCATCAATACTTAGACTTTTTGTACTTTCAATCATTTCATTTTGTTCTAAAAAAGATACAATAGGCTTATGGTAACTAAAGTAAGAAAGGAAATGTTTGATTCAAATTTATCTAAGTATCGCTTAAAAACCGCATCGATCGTCGTTTTATATTTTGGAGTACTGAGTTTTCGATCATTGGGCATTTTTAAATTAAGTGTTTCATTTAGAAATTCAGTTAGTGGTACATTTTTATCATCTGAAAAGTTAATATTGAGAAGTCTCCACTTAAAATCATCGGTACATTATCATATTTTTCGTCAAATCTTTTTTCGAGTATTTCCGAACCTTCTTTTACATAAATCATCAAATTTTCGAATAAAAATTGTTGTACCTGTCTCTTAGATTTTCCAGCCGAAATATAAACGGCAACCATTAATATGTATTGCCCATTCTCAGAATCGCAACGAGGAATGCACAGTATATACACATTGAACTTTTCACTAAATCCATTCAATTTCACTTATAAGATATACACAGCACTATACGTCAGCTGTATAGCTACAGATATACTGCTATAAGCATGTCGGTGACTCGAACGTACCAGATTTCACCCATTCAAAAAGTGTCTAAGGCGAACAGCACACTGCGCGTGCGCCAGTCAGAGCATGTCGGTGACGCGAACCCATAAGATTTTTCCCCTACCAAAAAGTACCCAACGCCGCTAAAGAAGTTTTCACTTCAATAACGCAACTGCACAACAGCAAAATATAACATTATTAAAATGAAGTTTACATAATAAACACTAGACTCTGTCCGCCTAACGACGAAACAACTCCCATTGTACAAATTATACAACCGTTCATACTCATTGCTCAAATTCTAAAACTGTAATTTACATGTATCATGTGTGTAGCCCTATTTTTTTTTTCTCCTTCAATATATTGTAAGCAGGAAAAACATTAACTTCAAGTCTTTTATCTCCGCATTATAATTCATACTTCAATTTAGTACCTCTTCAAAAATATTGTTCCTAATCACTTTTTCGTCTAAATTGCATTAAATTTTTATTCCGTTATATATATATATGTATACATGTTTTTACATATAGTTTTGTACATGGTCTATCAATCCTTGCATATATTTTTCTCCTCAATTATGCTTGGTTCGATCTCAAATAATACAAACGCACCCCTTCAATTTTTAGATACGCATTTAGGATTTGGTGTCGTGTAAATCTCTGAGCTTGAAGCAGTTGATTGAACTGAAATTTGCGCCTTATTGACAACTTTTAACCATAATATTGAACAGAACTTATTGCCTTTTTATTATTATTCTCGTGAGTGAGATAAATAAATAAATTTATTACATCATCCCCAAAATCTTTTTTGATATAGAGAGAGATAAATTTCATGTAATATATTATATATTATTAAATAACGTATGGTAATTAATTAAACGAATAAATAATTAAATTACACGAAATAATTATGCAATTAGTTTATGCAAAAATATATAATTAAAGTTGAGTTAAACTTTGCCGAAGTTATTTTCCTGTTGAGCCTTATCATTTTCATAAAATCATCATTTCACGTGATTGGCTGTGAACAAAAGGCTTAACTGGAATCCATATAGCAAAATTGTATGCGCAAATTGGTGATCCACTAATTGATGATGATGATGATACATGCAGCTTTACTTTCATTTCAACAACTTCATGAATCCTCCGAGGTCACGTCTCTGTTCGACGAAGAACCATTTCTCACATGACGACCTTGAGTTGCTTATCTTTATTATGATACTATTATTTACTTAAGCGTATCGCGAGTTATTGTTCTCTGTTAGACAAGTGAAAAATTAATGGAAACTGTTTCGTCGGGTAGTATCTGTTTTGTGACGCGATTACGTAATAGTTGCATTGTACGTTCCCGGTCCAAAATAACTTTGGACTGAAAAACTGCTCTCTGTTAAAACTTGATGATGATATGTCCTTTTATTACAACTGAAGAAAATCTTTTTAATTGAAAAGGGTACGCAGAATATCGGATGAGAAGTCACCTTCTATTTTTATAAGCTTAAGTTCGGATTCTATTGCATACTATACTCGTAAGGGAATGGGGAACTAGAGCATATAAGGTGTGAAACAGTTTCAAACCTGGGTATTTTGGGTGTCATTAAAAGAGAAAACTTTATGGAAGTTGTAAGGAACGTGGTCCTTAATCTTTAAGTACAGAAAATAGCAAAAAAACTAATAGAACACTTTTTATTCGTTAGGCTTAGTTGTCGCTGAAGCAAAAACATTACAAGTGTATAAGCTGATGTCAACATTCGCACTGTAGCCAATCAGGCAAAACGAAAAACGTTACAAAGAAATTGTTTCTAGATGTACTAATATAAAAAATAAATACACTAAGCGAACATAAAATGCAAAATAGTAAATTACAGAAGCCTAAATATAGAATTATGAAATTAATCTTAAAAATTAACAGTATTTTTTTTTTCAATATATAATGTTCTGTACATTTATTATATTTCTACTTATTTATTAAACTAGCTTGGCTCCTTCGGCCATTAGTTTGCAAAGAGTTGAACAATCGTTGTCACAACAAAGCATTGATAAATTCAACATAAGTGTTAGTTAAGTAACCCATACTTTTACATTAAGTAAAGTAGCATATTTTAATAATTACTAACAATCTTATAAGTTGACAGAATATGAGCTTTAATGCTAGAAGTAGAAAAGAATAAAAACACCTGCCATTAAATACATGTTTGGCAATATTTCAACACCTGCTCTATTTTAACATCACAATGATTTTATTTATCTCTTAATAATTTGTTCACACATCAGTTAATCTTTTCACAAGTAAAGAAAATCATTTTCCCCTATTTTAAAATTGGTGAGTGTCGTATTTAATTATAACGTTATCTATACTTTTTTATACAAGATGTCAAAATATGCCGAACGCAATTACGTAAATGGGATAAAACATCCGCAGACGGTTATTATTTCAGTTTACTGAATCTTGTAATAATACATTACCGAGTTTTTCTCGTATTTTATGTTATTCGATATGTATAATTTTGTGCAATAATTATATTTGAAAAAATGGAAACAAATGTTTAAAGCTAAGGTATAATTCTTTAATAATAATTCTATTCTATTCCCATAAAACTTCAAAAAAAAACAAAAAAAAAACTAGACAATGTTCTGTATTTTTCTTATGATTTTTATTTCACATCTGAACAAATTAAAACAAACATTTACATGCTAATGAATTCTCTGTAAGTGAGTGAGTGAGTGAATATTAAAGTCGCACTGTTCATTTACACGACGGCTTTTGGTGAAGAACCTCGTAATTTTGAATCATGGTCAAGTGACAAGGACGACACCCGAGCTGAATAAATTCTCTGAGAAACCTTACAGTTCTGTTTGGATTAATGCAGTTTAAGTGCAACATTTAGATTTATTATATCGATAAAAAAATTTATCGACGTAGTTTATGGAGATACTACTGATTTTTTAAATCGACGTAATGTATTCATTTGTCTAATTCAAACCATTTTTTGATGCATTGATATTTTTATGGAATTCATTCTTTGGTTTTAATTCCTTCCCTGGAGGTGAAAGAAATTATTCTTTCCTAAATATTTTAAAGTTAATATATACTGATGAAATAAACGTAAATAAACAACCATTAGAAGTAGAAAAAGTTCGATACAGCGTATTAATATATTCTAGATAAATTATTTTTTTAATATTAATACAAGTATATAAATAAAATTATTATTCGTTGCAATTTTTTTATACTGAGTTTAAATAGGAAGTTCAAGTTAGGAATTAACAAATAAAATTTTTTAATTAAGTTGTTTTTTAATTCCCAAATCTTAATTTATTTTGTTTCAAAATCCAATACTTTATTTAGTTTTAACTCATTTGAAATATTACATTCTTTTTCCACAAACGCAAAAAAAAAAGGCAATAAAGGAAGAAACAAAAATGTAGGGATATATCAAGCCATTTTTTTAAAAAAATTATTTATTTAGTTTGCATTTCAGCCGATTTATCTCAATATATCTTTAAAAAAACCAAACAAATACAAATTTTTGTTCTTTTTTATTTCATAAGTAAGAACAATAATTATATTGTTCTTGATTTACGTAGTCTTAACTAAAATCACTAACAAATCAATAGATATCTGAAATATTTTGATATTACTTAACAAAATATTAAATTATACTAATGAATTTGAGTTTCAATCTATATATAGATTTATTTGAATGTTGTTTGTTTAATACAAATAAACTCGAGATCGTTTTTAGTCAATCACCAAAGAAACTCAGGCATGAATTTTTAAAATGAAAGTTTGTTCAGAACAGATTTTATATTTATATGGCAATATTTGTACAAATAAATACTGATCTGGCTTAGAATATACCATAATTTTGAAACATTTGTGTAAATATTTTAAGTTAAAAAGTCAATAATGTTCTCTTGTTTGAATAATAGCTTTAGAATAATATTTTTGGTTATCAGTTTGACTTACCAGTTTGTTGATTTTGTAATCGAAATATGACATGTATTTCCTGGTCATTTTCATTTGAGATATAGGGAAGAAAATATGCGAATTTGCTCAAATCATACAACGAATTTGCTGTTCTTTTGGCTTTTCTTTACGCTAGGGGGGGGGGAGAGTTCTGACGGTTTTTGAAAGTTGCCAGATGTCCATCCAGCCATTAGAAAGTTATTTTTTACCATTCAAAGAAGTTTTTCAGCCACTGATGAATAGTAATAAAATCCAATAATCTTGGACATTATGTAGAAATAATTTAATTCTATTTTATTTACTTATTTTCTAAAGCTGTCAAGCCTTGATTCGTCACAGTTAAAGTTACTCGAGATTGGAGCTGTTGTGAGATGAAATAAGAAACACAACTCGGATTCTTTCATCTTTGCGTTGACAACAGAGAGATGATTTATTTAAAAAAATGGAAAGCTTAAGAATTATTATGATTTTATATGTTTAATGAAATCTTAAAACAATGGTACTATGTACTTTTTACATTTTTATTTGTCTACTTACTGTGTTCTAAACGAATTTGGAAAAATATATCCTGATAATTATTGTACTAATATGTGTGTTCATGCGAAAAATCTCACAACCATAAATTAAGATCCTCAAGACTAAGATGGTTATTTCACAATAAAATAATGTAAATTCCAAGGAAAATAAATGAATTAAAAAACTGATCCTATGAAAAAAATTCTTTGTATTAACCAAAGAAAAAATGATATAACAATGATAGTAAAAACTTATTTAATTTTTATACATTGCTATGTTACACCAAATATTTAAATAAAATGAGAAGTGGTTATTTTTCTATTTTCTGTTTTTACTCGGCATTGGGAATTAAATCCGCAATGGTTTCCCCAAAGCTCATCTTATTATTCGAAGAAGAAATGCATGTTTTACGAAAGCTTTTCGGACATATTTTTATAATATTATGTAGGGGGGGGGGGATGCGTAAATATTTTTAGATTCTAAAATAGTCTTCAGTCAGGAGTTATATGAAAAAACGATTTATTTCACATACTAGATTAAAACATAATAAATTTAGAACGCGTGTTTTAAATTTGGTTTTTCAACATGAAAAGAAAAAACGCTTGTAAAAAAACAAAATACAAAGATAAACTTATCTTATTCCATGATATTTTAACGGAAATGTGAAAGTCCACACCAACAGCTGGAAAGAATGCATCACAACCGGTGCTAATAAATTTTTGAGGATAATTAGGAATTTTTAAAGGTTTGATAAATTGATATTATTATTCTTTGACTTTTTAGTTGTTTTCTTGGTAAGTTTTTTCAGTTTATATCTATATTTTTCTTGAAATTAGATATGTATCAAGAAATGACATGTTTTAGATTTAGAGTAGCTGAAATAATCAGTGTTGTGCACGAGTTAAGAGCTCTTTGAACGTGCATATTTTGTAATGTTTATTCATGACTCTTTGTAAATTCCAAATTCTAAAAATTTTATAAAATAATTGCTTATCCTTCTCTAATTGTTCATAAATTTTCATTATATAAAGGTATTTAATTATAAATATTAAAGCAATGATTACACACACACAAATATTGTAATAAATTAGTGTTAATATGTATCATACAAATTATGAACAATTATTGATAATCTTTTTAATTCTGAGCAATAATAAGAAAAACGATTTGAATTAAAAATATTCTTCATTTCCGGTATGCAGTTGCATTAAAGTTTTTAAATAACTTAAAATTTAATTAGAGCAAACGAAATACAAATTCCAAATTTTGAAGAAAAAAACACTAACATGGAACATATTAAAGTTCCACACAATTATTGTTTGCTCAAACAATTTCCTAAAAAATGATTAAATAAATGAATTTAAAACGACAATTCAATACAGTATCAAACTCGCTTGGCTTCTAGATTTGTCGCAATTAGGAAATTTATAAGGAAATAGTCTATAGGAATTTGCGTGTGTGGAAACATACTGGCTTCAAAACTGATTTAAAATTCTGTATAATTTGATTTAATTCTCAATAATTTTTTTGAAAATTCATGATTATAAAGTAATTTTAAAAAAATATAAATCAGTAAGTTAAATAAAAATTTAGATGTGAATTTATTTTAATCTAGAGAAATTTTCATTGATGTTTATATTTTTGAGAAAATTGAGTTAATTGCAGATGAAAGCAGATATAAACTGTGTGCATGAAAATAATACATATCAATTTAAACTTTCTACTTTTTTTGAGTTAAGATAACCTAAGTCAAATTCAATTCAATAAAGCATAAGAATAATTTCTCTCTCAATCAGAAAAGTGTTCTACTATTTTTTGTTCGAACAAAGGTTCCAATCTCATAGGGAAATGGATAGTTAGGAAATTCGATATTTATTCAAAATGAAAGGATGCATCGATTTCAAAAAGGAAATCATAATCTTTTTTTTCCTGTTGCAAGGGTAAAGAAAAGGAACAATGATTTGAAAATACACTTAATGTACAATTAATTTAACTTTATCTAGTAGGATATTTAGAAGTTTTTCTTTTATGTCCTTAAAACGTGTATTTTTTGATGAAAAACGTGTATCCAGATATAACATGCATAAACAAATTCGAATTTTTTAAACTCGTTTTGCAAACATCTGTGCTTTGAAGAAGCAGGCGGAGAAGTTTATTGAAATGTTTTTACAACTAGTTAGAAATGAAAGATTTTCATAAGTAGAAATAAAACAATTTGCTCAAACAATTGTCTGTAAATAAAAGGAAAATTCACAGACAGGCAGCTGTTATTTCTTTTCCGATGATCGCGCGGCAGGTTAATATTTGCTCGGAAGCATCAGTCAATATTTACTTTTATTCATGCGCACGAAATACCTTCAATGTCAAAAGAAATTGAAGTAAGAGCAAAAATAACATAAATATGCTTTGTTTCATTTTTAGGACATAGAAAAATTTGTGACTGCTCTAAAAACATTTTCATAACTTATAAATTAAAATCCCTTGTGTAATAGTTAGTTACGAAGTGTTTTTATAAAAAAATATTTATCCATTGAAAAACCAATATGTATAAAAAATAGCTTAAAAATAATTTATAAAATGCTTAATACAAGGTTGAGTAATGAATAATTTTAGTCACCTAAGAGCTATGTTATAAAAATATAAACTTCGTAAGGAGTATTTTAAACATAAAAAAAATAAATATTTTTCAATAATTAAAAAATAAGATACTACTTTAAAAAAAATCGAGTACTTTTCTAAAAAAAACCTCTCCAAAAAGAGAGCACATTAAAATAACTTGGTACTGTATAATATTTTGTTTAATACTAAGAAAGACACTCTTGAACATTCGCAACAGCTTTTAAATGATTGGGCATTAGTGTCTTCATAAATACTGTATTGATGTTTTCTATTCTTCGGTGAGAGAGATCACTTTTTTCAGGTAATTTTTTCTTTCAATGGCATGTTGTACTCTGATTTCCAGTTCCCTTCAAATGTATTTAATTGGATTTAAATCTAGAAATTTGTTTGATATTATTAGGAATTCCAGACAGAGTTATAAGATTGGTGTCGCTAAATTACGAAGGTTTCATAGCAACATTTGCTCTACTTACATTCATGTCCAAAATTAAAGTCACAAACATAAAATCTGTGAAAACTGATGAACTATTTATTCTCTGAGCTTTCACGAAATTTGGTACAGTGATTATTATATTACATATTACAATGACAGAATTATTACATATTACAATGACAGAAAGAATATAGCAACATAACAATATGGAAAAGACTTTTATTGTGAAGTAAGATACAAGTCATATAAAAAATGGTGAAATCATTAATTAGAGATAAAGCATTTATCTCGGAAAAGGTCTGTTTAATATGGACTATGACCACTGTGAACTGCTATACAAGCCTCAAAACGATTTGCCATACTGTTTATGAAGGTGTCAATAAGTATTTATGCTGCCCATCCGGTATAGTGGTCAGTGAAGCTGACTGCGGTGCCGCAGGGACTGGGTTCGAATCCCGGAGAAGGCATGGATGTTTGTGTTGTAATCCTTTCTTCTGTCGTAACTGTGGCAAGCAAAGACATTGAAAAATTACAAAAATTTTATGAAAATATTACTGAATTAATTGAATTACAATAGAAAATTATCACGAAGAGAATATTTAAAAAACAAATTTTCAGCGTCAGATTTTAAAGGTTTAAGCAAAAAATTTTCTTTTCTTCAGTAGAGCGCCAAAATCAGATCATAATCCAAAACTTACTATTCCACAGTATTGTAACGTTCCGAGAAAAGTGTTGAGTAACGTGAGACTGAAAACAAATAAATGCTCTCTCTCGGACGGTCGAGTCTGCCCAAAATGTCACCTTTTCTCGGGGACGGTTAATTTTTAACATATCGGATTTCCATTCGAATTTCAGCTTCCCCTTGCAGTTCTGAAGCTTAGGGTTTATAGCAGTCAGCGTTAAGTTAGATAAAAAGGTTTTTCCAAAGGTGTTGGTTATTTACGATTTCTGTAATGTCAAGAAGTAATTTGGCAATATATTAGGAGAGCAATTGTTGATACGGTAGGAGTAATTCTATCTGCACAAAGTAGCCGCTTTATAAAGCAGAAAGAGTGAGAACTTGCATCCATGACTAATCAAAATACTGGATTCGGAAACTAGAAAATTTATAGGGTAACATCGACGGATTTTTTCTAGCTGTCAGACTCAGTTGATTTTAAACTGTTTAGCAAGATATTAAGCTTTTTTCCTTTTCTAAAACTGTTTTTAAATTTTAGCGTTGAGCGTAGTTGCTTAAATTTTTTATTTTCAATATGTTTTTGAGTAAACCTTCGACACCGAAAAAAAAATTATGAAGAGGATATTGCTGCACGTGGTTTTAAAATTGTCTGGTAAGAGCAATACGTGTTAACACATCAAAATGCTTCCAAGCCTATTTTTTTGATATGTGGAATTTGTATAGCAGTTCCAGAAAAAGTTAACTTGGACCGTCATTTAAAAAAATTGTATAGTGATTTCAACAGCAAATATCCTGTTGGGTCAAATTTACAAACGGAATTCATCAATAAAAAAAAGAAATCTTTACCCGGTCAACCATCTTTGTTCCAGAAGAGAAATGACGAAATGGAAACAATGGTGAAGGCTTCTTATGAACTTTCTTTGTTGTTAGCCCGCATGAAAAACCCATATTCTGACGAAGAGAAGATAATAAAAAAATAAATTTTTAATTTTCGCCCAAAATGTCGATGATCTAAGTGTCAAAAATATGGTTGATAAAATAGCTTTGTCTAAAAATATCGTCAAGCGTCATATAGATGACATGGGCCAGGATATTGGAACACAAATTGTCTCTGGACTTCAAAATTGCAAATATTTTTCATTAACTTTGGATGAAAGCTGTGATATCACAGACATAATGCGCAGTTAAGCATCCTTTGCGCGTTACACGAACAATAATTTTGATACTGTGGAAGAACTTCTTAATTTGCGCCAACTAGCAAGTGAAGACATTTTTAAGGAACTTGAAAATGTAGTTGAAGTTAACAAAGTAGAATGGAGACATTAATCTCTTCAAGACATTAATTGTTACCTACCTCAGGTACAAATTGAAGTTATTGACTTACAGAATTATATTACTCTGAAAGACAAATATAAGGAAATTATTAAAACCGAAAATGATCCGAATTACATCGAATTTTGGAAATTTATGACACTAGTGTAATTTTCCAAATTTACATGATTTAGCGGTCAGATATTGTTATAGGTTTGGATCAACATATGTTTGTGAAGAAATGTTTTCCGTTATGAACGTAAATAAATCAAAATATCGTACAAAATTAACTGATATGCACCCAAAACACCTAATTTTGTTAGCATCTTCACGAACTAATCCAAACATAGATGATTTAGTAAAAAAACTACAAATTCAAAAACCACATTAAGAAAGTACTGACTGCTAAATAATCATTTAAAATTAAATGTTTCAAGTTGCTTATTTTTATTTTATACCCAAGCTAACTGATTGATCCTGTAAAAATTTATCAACAATAAAATATATGTTTATACTTTTGTTTCATTTGTTATACCATTTTTTTTTTTTTTTTTTTTTTTTACATTTCACTATATAAAACTCACATTTAAAAATATGTTTTTGGTGTAAATAACCCATAATAAACCTATAAGTAACATTTTTTCACTTTTGTATATTTTTTAGTTTGGTGGAGAAGTTGGAAGTGGCACGCGTAACTTTTTTTTATCAGATTGTGGCACGCTTCCCAAAAAGGTTGGCCACCCCTGCTCTAGACCATAGGTTCCCAACCTTTTTTGAACTGGCGCCCCCTTTTCTAATAAATATTTCGATATTACCCTCTTTTCTAGTGAATATTTCTATACCACCCCCTTCCCACTCTAGAGAAATAAGAGTGTACATAATACATGGTGAAAACAAGAATTTCGTTTTAAAAAATATCCTATTACTAAAAAGAATATATTTTTTTAATTTCATCTTTTGTCTAAAGTCCCAGTTTTTTTTTACTAGCGAATCTGAAATATCTATTGCCACAAATATATTTAAATGTGTAATATTACATATTTTAGTCATAAGTAGGATATTGTTAGAATTGAAATGCGCTACTGAATTTCTTCTTCATTTAAAAGAGTGGAATAAAAATTTTAGCTTATCTGTTATAAACACAGGCAGGGGTTTTGATGATACGAAGTAGTTCATAATAAACTTTTGCTTTGTTAATAAATATAAATTGACAGTTTCAGCCTTTAAAGAATCACGTTAATTCCTGGTTAACATATTTAATTATGTTTCTTGGATAATATACGTAATGAAATGCAGTGGACGAAACATGTTTCCTACTGCTCACAGACAAAGACAACACGTGCACTACAGAAATTAAAATGCACAACAATATCCAATTTAATGTACGTCTGAAAGTAATTTAATCTTTTAAGTTTTTCATCCACTTCCCGTACTACCGAAATATGTGAATTTTTGTACATGTGATATAGGAATGATTTGAATACATACAATCAAAATAAGTAAAAAGTATTAAAGTTTACTTTTGTTAGTAAATAATCAGCGTATTTTTTTAGTCAATCTGCCCAAGCCCCTCCGTGCCATCTCAACGCCCACCGAAAGCCTCAAACGCCCACAAGGGGGCGTTATCGCCCACGGTGAGAACCTATGCTCTAGAGTCTAGACACAGCAGCAAGGTCATGAGAAAGCTAAGGAGCCATTGTTTTCCTATCTCGTCGAGCGCTTTATGCCAATTAGCGATCCCGTACTGATGTCGATGCTCCGTGGCGTCACCACTTGTTTGGAATTGACTCCATAACTGGGAGAGTGAGTGAGAGAATATTAACGTCGCACTGATTAGCAACACCAGGGCTTTTGGCGACGGTCCGCGTAATTTTGAACCATGGTCAAGTGACGCGGACGACACCTGAGCTGGAACCCCCCTCTCCTAACTACCACACCACACCAACGGGAGGACATTTGAGCTCTCGACAGATTTAACGTGTATCACGCCCCTACACGGCGGATCTTTAGTGGTACTAGGATCGAACTCATGACACGCTAGCCATGATCCGATGCCTAGACCACTCGGCCACCTCCATAACTGGGAGACCACTTTCGGGTCACTTGTAACCATCGAGTCACTTCAGCTTGAGACTGACCAACTTCAAAAGCCTAATGACGGCTCTGCATCTCAAGGAATCCGCTAACTCAGGGGTGGCCAACCTTTTAAGGAAGAGTGCCACTTTCAAATAAAAAATAATTAAGCTTGCCAATTCCAAGGTTTATTAGGTAACTTTTAAGCAAAGAGCGCATATTTAGTGCACAAGTCTTAAGTAGTGGAAATTTAAAAACAATAAATAAATGAGACTAAAGCCCAAACTTAAATTTTATTGTTAATCAGTTCAGTTAATTTTGAACGATATTTTGATTTTGTAATGTTCATAACAGAAAACATTTGCTCACAAACGTATGTTGATTCAAATCCTCAACAACATCTGACAACCAAATCGAGTAAATTTGAAAAATTGCTTGTTAGTATAAATTTCCCAAATTCAATAGAAATATTTGCATTTGCTTTTCAGTGTAGTATCGCGTTGAATACTTTAAGTTCGATTTGGATTTCAGGTGGACAACAATCAACATTTTGCAGAGAAATTGAAAAAAGATTTGTGAAAAGATCTGGCATTTTTTTATCATCTTGAAAATCATCAAACCTAGCACTGAAAGAATCCTGCAAAAACGGGTATTAAATTTTAAAATCTATCACAGCTCGGAGTACTATTAACTTTGGTAGATAGTTCCTGTTTTTATGTGAAATATGTGTTAATTTTTTTCTTCCAAAATCAAGACAAAGAAATCAAAAGCTTGACCAGAAAAGAAGGTATTTGGCCAACTAGGGTAGAAAGAGAATACTATCTGTAATCTTAATCTATCTCTGTAATCTTAAATTTAAATTATTTTAATGTCCTATAAATGGCTAAGAAAAGCTAAATCACATAGCCTACCTTCATTCTAGAATAGCAAGTATTCACTGTGTGGGCTGTAGTGTGTTTTCTTCCAGATATTTAAAAAAAAAATACGCTTCGTTTAACTACAAAATCTCGCCAGTGAAAAAAGCTTTGGAAAGCCAACTCACACAATAAAGCAGGTGTATTTTCTACACGATAAATTTCTACTGAAACTCAATTAAGTTTATTTAAAACAAATTTAGTTTTTTTTTTTTTTGTCTGAGACACCCACATTTCAATGAAATTGTAAAAAAAACTTGTTAATTATTATTATCTCTTAAATTTTTAAAAAAAATTTATTAGTCTTCGCGTGCTACTGTTACAACTGCGCCGTGCCACACTGGGACACGCGTGCCGCGGGTTGGCTACCCCTGCTCTAACTAAACGATCATGAGAGAAGTCATCTCACTGCGAACAGACTAACTTGTATGTTTTACTGCAATATTCTCAAAACTGGTGGCAAAATTCCCATTTGCTTGAACGGTCTTAATCCAGTAGTTCTGCAAAAATCAACGCTAAACAGCATCTTTTCCTTAAACTGAAGGTTTGTATTGTACCTGTGCTTCAAAGTATACAAAATTCAAATTCTACCAGTTTTACTGGAGGCATTTTAAAATTATGACAAAAAAACATGTTTGTGACCTTAATTATGAACATGTGTGAGAAAACTTAAATTGATTGCAATTGAAAATGTAAATCAGCAGTGTTTGATGTTTTTATAAATAAAGATTCAATTTTGAACAGGAGCTAATAGCCTTTTTCCCGTTAAAAATTTTCTTTTAATAAAAGACAACAGTAGTCTTAAATAAATTATAGTTTGAAAAAACTAAAAAACACGCTTTTATACTAAATCGAACTAAAAAGTAAAAAAATAATTCTTAATAAAGAATAAAATGATTAACGAGAAAATGAATGTCATTGTGGTAAAAGCGTGGGGTGCTTTGTACTACATTTTTACACTAATTCAGCTTTTAGGAATAGAAGTTAGAAATTATAACAATTGATACATTTATAGAGCACCCCACGCTTTTACCCCAATGACATTCATTTTCTCGTTAATCATTTTATTCTTTATTAAGAATTATTTTTTTACTTTTTAGTTCGATTCAGTATAAAAGCGTGTTTTTTAGTTTTTTTTTCAAACTATAATTTATTTTTCATTTTTTAGTTCGAACTACAATAAAAGCGTGTTTTTGTTTTTTAGTTTTTTAAACTATCATTTATTCACTGTTGAATTTATCCTTGAGTTTGATATTTGAAGCCGGAATTACGTGGCTGTGGAATTAGTCTTGCTCTTCAATGGATATTAATTAACGGGTCTGAAGTGTATTTATTCTCTCCGTTTACGAGGCCTCGGATCGTTATATTAGATTCCGTCTCTTTTGAACAGGTCAAACAAATAAAAGTGTGTAAAGAAGAAAAAGTTCGAATTACAAAAATTTTAATGTATCACGTTTTTTTACGGATTAAATATTATAAAATTCCTCCTTTTTGTTTTTGTTTTCTTTTTTCACATTTTCATGCATTGTCATCCACTTCCGAGCAATAGTCCGAATTTCAAGTCTCTAGCTCATCGGAAAGTCACACAGTTTAAAATCAATTACAAAATTCCACCCGGACAGACATTAAAGAAAGCGAGTTATTAAAAACATGGTAATATTAAGTGTCAATAGTTTTTTTCACCTTTTAAACGTGTTCCTTTCATGTTAATTCGTATCATCATTTCTAAGCGTATTGCTTTATAAAAATAAAATATATTTAGCAGTTAGAACGCAATTATTTTTTTTCACATGCTCCAGCCTTTTTTTTTATTTTCATTTTCAGAAAAATGTTTATATTATGGTTAGAAATTGTAACACACACTCACCCTCCACTTTCTCAGAAACAGAACACTTCTTTTGTTTGTTTTATTTCTTTTAACCACAAGTGTATTTTATTATACTTGCATGTATAATTAGCGTTAAATTCAAAACACTTTAGGGTTACACCTTATTCTTTTAGTCGCCAAATCTGGAAATGATGTAGGAAATTTGTCGCCATGTCTGAAAATGGTATATGGAACTAGTCGCCAAATTTAAAAATGATATATGCAATAAGTCGCCAAATCTGGACGTGATATATGGATTTGTCGCCAAATCTGATTATCCTTATACCTGACGATCCTGAAAAGGAAAATGGAACAAAATTATGAAATTATTGTATTGTCATCGGTCATTGACAAGTGTGCGAAATTTCGAATGAATCCGATCTTTTTAAGTGGGTAAAAATCGAGTTCTAAGATTGCGTTACATGCAAGTGAAACTTATAAAAGCGTGTTAAAAAGACAAGTCTTGATGAGAGAAATTTAGTTCAATAATCTAAAAATATTTAATAAAAGCTTTGACATTCTTTTTTTATATGTATGTGTTAATATTTAATGCTTATTCAGCCAAATAGCTCTTTTTGGAATAGATATATAAATAACGAATAAAAATTTTAATATTGATAGATAAAAATGGTTTTATTTTTGATTAATTGATGAAACTAACAATTATTTTCGTTCCATAATTCCTTTCCTGCATGCGCATTCACGGAACGAACTTTCTAATAATACCATACGATTTTTTTTTTTTTTTGCTTCGTGAGAATAATTCCGAGAACATTTTATAAATCGTATGACATAAATACTCGCGCAAAGTAATTTCTTCTTAATGTTCATAATATAAACTGGAATTTTTTTACTACGAGCATTTATTGTGAATATATTTGCGATTCTTTTTTAGTTCTTTATTAAATAAAACTCACTAATAACCATAGACATTTTATATAATGAAATGCAATTGAAAACATTTTAATATTTACTCGGAACAAAATTGAAATACTATGAACTACCTATCAATAATTGTTGTAAATACGGTAGAAAAATCGATACAGAAGCGAAAATGTTAACTATCAGAAAAAGATCCAGAATTAAGAGTCAGCCGCACGTGTATATAAAATACGCTGAATCATTAGCTGTGTGACGTCGAATACGAAACGAAAATGTAGTCTGATATAAAATTGTATTTTGCTTAGACAAAGGTAATCTAGAGAAAAAACTGGAATACCTATCTCTCTTCTTCAAGACAGAAACCTGCAGAAGAACCAAGGTACGATTTTAGGATTATATACGAATATATATCGAACTAAAAACTAATTTTATAATTATCAAGTTGAAGCTTTACTCAATTTTTTTCATGTAAACACATGTTCTTATTGTCTTAAAAATAATATCTTACCGAATAATATGAATAAATCTATTTGAAACAGAATCGCAATGTCTTTTTACCATTACTCTCTCTGAAGGGAATAAATTATAAGCTAATTTCGAATGGAACAAAAAGAAATTAATTTTCGCATGAATGTGCAGTGACTCTTTTGTTACATCAAAGACATTTGTTATGATTAAGTGCCATTTTCTATAATACAGATTTATTCGTTCTAACAGCGCCACCTATTTTGAATTTAAAGCTGAAAATTTTGCGTATTCTTCCTAAACGAATTTTAAGGAATACGCAGCTAAAAATTGCAATAATAAGTTAGGATTTGATAAACATATAAAATATAGAGCGTAAATCACTTTCATGTTGAAATTTTTTATTTATTATTATTTGTTTCATTTTTCATCAGTGTAGACAGATGTGTTTATGACGTGAGCTACGAGTTCTATACAAAAAAACAAAAAAAAAAAGGAGACAGAAAAAAAGGCGGGAAGCTGCCAATTTTGGATCAGATTCATTCACATCAAAGGTAATGGAACTTGTATTCAAAGCACTATAAGTTTGAAGGTCATTACATTAGAAGACGCAGGGGAAACTTTTTGTTTTATTAGGACATTTTTTTTTTAGTTGTTGATAATCTTGTCTGTATCCGGTTGCATAAGACATTATAGAGAATCTTTTGTTCCAATATCCTTGCTTAATTTTAAGTAATTCCTACAAACCGGTATGGGATCTTTTTTAAATATGCTCCTATATTTTGGTTTGGTGTGTTTTGAATTAATTTTTGGGGTTTGTTTTTAAGGCATACGACGCGATTATATCTGTGATGTGAATCTTATTGCACCATTTTGCAACCCTTGTGAATAGTAAGTGTCTATTTTTTTTTTATCTTCACAAATGGGTCTCATTTGAAGTTCTACAAATGATATAATACATTTCTTATAATGATGCTTTATATATGTTAAAAAATCATTTCAAAACACGTTTTCTCTCTCTCTCATTACAATTCTATACCAACTTAAAATATATCGATGCACTGTTTACTTATTGAATCTCCCCCTCCCCATTCTTCACGGATTCTATACTCAATATTTCGTTTCCAATTTTCTCATGAATATATCAGTAAACATTGTGTGAATCTTAAGTCAGAAAATGTTATTTCATTTCTTTCGAACTAATCTTTGCTGTGTTAAAATTAATGCTTTAACTCAGTGATTCCCAAAGTGGTCTATATAGACCCCCAGGGGTCTATGACGATCTGCAAGGGGTCCACGACAGCCAAAAAATAATTTGGGGGTCCATGAGATGTAAATGGGGGTCTACGATGATGTCCCATCAAACCAGATCGTGCCTTATATTAAAATGAAATTTAATCGAGTGGAAACTAGACTTACCTATTTAACAGATTTATTTACTAAATTTAATGAGGTTTAATTGCAGTTACAAGGCGACAGCATAAATTTTATTAAAACAAATTCCATTTCAGCATTTCTTGCCAGAATTAAGCTAAAGGGGAGCATAATGTCGAACGTCGCCAACATTTACATGCCCTGTTTTAGAATTTAAAACTAGGTTTGAGAATATTTTAACTATCGTAGTACCATATTTGACAATGAATTTATATGGTCACTTTGAAAAAAAAAATGTCAGATTATAAGAATTAAGCTCTAGGAATATGCACTAACGAAGATCTTAAAGTAAAGTTTACAAACGATGTCAACAATTTTAGCTTTAAATATATATACCCGTTATTTATTCCATATTATGGAATATCTTGAGAAAGTTTTTAATTGTTTTTCAAATTGAGAAGGAATTTCAGTGCCCTTGTCAATCTCCAAAACAAAAAAGAAGGAAGAAAATACTGGACACTATTAACCGAGGAAATATATTTAGTATTAAAACCTGATAAGATTGATGCCAAATGTTGAAAATTTATTATTGCATCCCCAGATTCCTCACTCCCTCTAAAAGCATTTGTTTGTTGCTCAGTTATTTTATGCATTAATTAAACTTTAATTGAATTAACTAACTAATTAAATTAACTAACATGTGTTTTCTTAAGTTTTAAACTATTCTATACTTCACTACAGTTAAAAATTTTAATCTTTTAAAGTAAATAACTCTATACCTGCTGTCAAAAACACATTTAAGCTGATAAATTTGCACATATTTCATATTAGGTAAGTAGGGGGTCTACCCCAAACTGAAAAACCTGTCAAGGGGTCTATGAGGTTAAAAAGTTTGGGAACCTATGCTTTAACTTTTTATATGGTTAATCATCAAATATCAAATGTTGTAAGATTGTTGTTTGTGTTATTACATTGTTTGTCATTTAGTATTTCAAAATAGTAAATTAGTAATCATCTTCGTTATCAAATCACATATAAAATATAATTAATGATAACTAAGAAATATTACTAAAATAAATGATAACTTGATGCGTTACATGAGGTTTATAATTCGGCAAATTTAATTTTTAAAGTAATTAATCTGTAGATTCAATTATTATCGTTACTGATTATCAAATGTAACAGATCAATCTTTCAATCCATACAAAAAACGATTTTTAACTGAAAAATTCTAATTGACACTAAACACAACAATAAGAGAAATAATGACAAAAATATAATAGTTTTTAACATTTGAAAAATTTCTCAAAATTAAGAATGTTTACAATTGATGATTACTTATTAATCAGTTTAGATTTATAATTAAAGTCCTTTTATTGACAAATAATCTATCAACAGGAAAAGTAATTAAATTTTCAACAAGAATTAAAGTACTAAAATTCACATACTTTAGATAATCTCTCCGTCCGTATCATCTTTAAACAGCTGAAACATTAAGCAGCCATAACAGCTGTTTCAAAAGTAATGATAACACATCATTGGTGATTCATTTTTAAAAAATCGGCGTTTAAATCTTGTTATTGAATAAATTTTGCTGTATCAGCAGGCAATATGATTGATTATTTTCGAAAGTGTTTTTTTTATTTCTTGTTGAGTATATTTGTTTTCATAGAAGTGTATTCGTAATTAAAACATTTATTTTCATTATCACATTAAATAGTTTCGAAATTTTGTAATCGAAATTTAGATCCCTTGTAGGAGATATCTTACTCTTATTAATAAAATTTCTTGATCATAATTGCACGGTATTTACTTGTGAGAATAATTGTGACTTGATAGCTACATTGTTATTAATAGCTTACTAGAAATAAAATTAGCAAAAATGTGAATTAAACTTTGTAAAGTGTAAAAAAACAAACACACAAAACTTTTTTTAATGGAGAAATGAATTGCTAATTGTATGAAACATCTATTCAAGCATCAAAACTTTCCTTTTATTCTAAAAAATTTCGCTGACATGTTTTCCTCAATTATTTTTCAACAATCTTTAGAAAGATAATTGAATAAAGATTTCATTTTACAAATTACATTGCATTTTGCCAGGAAAGAAAGGTAGTTCTATTCGAATGCTTACAAAACAAATTAATATCCTGATCATGAATTATATTAATGATCCAAATAAGGTTTTGCAACATTATTTTACGATTAAAATAATTTGAAAAATAGATCATTTATGATTACAGATTCAATAATTTTTTTCATTTCTTACTGCTCACTTTCATATACTAATTAATTGTATTTTGAAAAATTAGGTATTCGAATTTAATATCTATATGTGAATTTTAGGTACATGATTTGGCGAATGGCAACAAACTTATAAGCTGTTGAAATACGATTATATTGTTACAAATATTTCCTTTTTTTTTATTCTACATGTACTTCCAAAGGTCACTCAAAATTATATCAAGGTATCCAACTGCCCAAAAATTGTGAATTTTGCCAAAAATATACAATTTTTTATGTTTTTATTTTGTAAGCCATCTTATTAACTTTATAAAAATACCAAGTTTATTATTTTCCGTTCACTAGAACAAAAACTACAAGTGTTTTAGTAAAAGCAGATGCCATTACTTTAAACGAGATATGTCATACTTTAAAACACGTTTTACTCGAAATGTGTTTTTTAGAAAATGCTCGAACGAGGCCAGCGATTGCTAAAAAAGTTTCGAAAATAATTAACTGAAATTTTTTGAGTATGTTCCAAATAAAAAAGAAGTTTATTAACCTTCACATTTATCAATCACTGCTTTATTGCAAAACTTGTAGTCCCTCATATTAATATAATCACTGTTATTTTTGTGCAATTTCATATAATAACTAAGATAAAGTGCTCTAGTTTTTGAAAAGATTAAACTATCTCTTATCCTGAAGGTCTCTTCAAAAATGAATAACATAACAACACATCAGAATTGAAAAATTGTTCATATACTTTTGGTACAGTATGGGTCACATTTTTTTTTTTTTCGTAAATTTTTTCCCATTTTTATAATAATAATTTCTTTTTCTCTTCTTAATTGTATCATATTTTTCTTTAATTTTCTAAGCAAATCTAAAAACCACAAAAAAATCCTCATAACTCTACTTTTTCAAAAAAAAGTTGTCGCAAGCAGTCGGATACCTTAAGTTATTCTTCATTTATTTTTGTATATAACATTGAATCATAAGAGAATCAATATAAATTGCCATCAGATTAATTGGATGCCTACAAAGAGAAATTTTTGCACAGTATGTGTGTCTTCTCTTCTCTATTGAATTAAATATATAATTAGAAAGTTTCTTTGTGTGTGCTTGCTTATCTATGCCACCATTCAGGTCTGCTTTCAACAGTAATAAAATTAATTTTCATAAATGTGTAACTTTTCGTATTGGAGTGAAGAAAAACCCACTCACTCAAACATAAGAAAACAGAGTATTTTTTACAAATAGTATATAGGTGTTTTAGTTTATATGTGATGGATAAGTTAATAAATAAAATATAGTGGTAAATTGTATTCAAATTCTAAGTCGTTATGGCGACCGCCATTTTCCATAACTAATCTTTTTATTCTAGTTTCTTTTTTACATGTTTTGGACCAAATGATTTTTTGATATTATATTTCTTCTATCTCTTAAATCATAAATTGGATTAGATATTTGATTTCGATAAAAAATTTGCAAATTATTAAATATGTAGAATTAAAATTTATTTTGTTCTTATATTAATATTTAATTTTTTACCAAAAGAGCAATCATCTTTAATATTAACAGTTTTTATAAATTAAGAGTTTTCAGAACTTGTATTGGTGCAATAGAAGATTGTTCCAATCCATTTGCCATGTATCATAAAACGTTTTCATTATTTTTGAAAAAGGTTTTTTTTTCTTTATCAAGAAAGCATAAGATGATTAAAAAAATTTTAATGTCTGATTACAAAGAAGATAGAAAATACACAACTCCAAGTATTTTATTTTTT
Organism: Trichonephila clavata; assembly: GCA_019973975.1. Classification (NCBI taxonomy): domain Eukaryota; kingdom Metazoa; phylum Arthropoda; class Arachnida; order Araneae; family Nephilidae; genus Trichonephila; species Trichonephila clavata. Next base: position 27,470 of record BMAO01010622.1, on the reverse strand, counting down.
TTAAAAATTGTAAAATTTAACTGACAATGAGAAAAGCTCAATATCAGCTCATTTTCCTGATTTTGCGAACAGTTTTTTTCTTAAAAGGTGACTGACCTACATTTAGAATCATGATTTTTCAAAAACGGATAATTCTTTTGATACTTAGTGTCACTTGAATTAGAATGTACTTTAAAAAAATTTTAAGGATATTTTTACAATAAAAAAAATTATTTGTGAATGCAGTTTTTCGAAAAAGATTGTGAAAAAGGGAAATATTTTCAGATCATTTTCCTTTTATGAAAAATGCTTCTATAATAATATTCTGCCTATATATAAGACCTGCACAGAACTCGAACTGGGGTTTTTGAAATATTTTACGTAGAAGTGGATTCATTCATATTTTAATGTATCAGAGTGAAGAACTTTTTTTTTTTTTTTAAGAAAAAAAACAACCCCTGTTATATTGCAATTTATAGTTACTTAAAATAATAAAAAAATTTCAAAAATATGAGGAAAAATATATTGCTATTGAAGCACTTTTCATAGAAGGAGAATGTTTTAAAAAAATAAGTCATTTTTTTCTTCCTTTTTTTCGTCAAAAAATTGCGTTTGAAGAATTTTTTCTTGTAATAATATTCTAATTTAAATATCAAAAATAAAAAATGATTTATTTACACGCTTTTTCAAAATAACGGCTTCGAACGTAGTCAGTTAAGTCACTTCAAGGATTAATTCGTTATAGAGACGCGTGTGTGTGTGCACGTAACTGTTAAAACCTTTTCCCTCTTCTCGTTCTCTAAAACCTCTCCCCTTCCGTTCTTTGATGCTTATTGTTCCTATATATCTAGAAAAGCTTCAGGAAAACGTTGAATGCAAATAAATTACGAACTTTAAATTTTCAAGGCAGTTGTACTTGATGGGATTTCTTTAAGTTTATCAGATATATTAATCTGACATTATACAGACATAAAATAAATTTTTATCTTTATCCATCAATTTGAATGCACTCAAGGTTTCTTAACATTGTTGTAGGAACTGTTATGATGTAATGTACAGTATAATAAAGATTCAACTATTCTAATTGATTTTTTTATTATTTTGTAAATTTCATACAAGAAGAAATAGAAACGATTCACAGAGAATTAAAATTTTCTGTCTGTGTACGAGTTTATAAGAATCAAAATGATCCGTAAAATGATTAAAATAAGAAAAAATCTTTTTTTCAAGAATGGTATTGTGTGCGTGTTTTTAAAAAGATGATTTGAGAATATATATCTGTGGCAATTTCTTAGTATAAAATGTCTGGAAATTAAAATTTAGAGGGTCATCCAAGTCCCAGACATATTTAAAAAAGTCTAATTAAAACAATTTCTAACCTTCCATTCTTTTAATCCTTATGAACATTTTAATAGAACAATATATCTTTCATCAGATAAAATTCCATTGAAATCAAGTTTTATTATCGATAAAATTACGTACTAGATCGCACTTTTAAAGCATTATCAGTCATGACTTTCACTAGAGAAATGTTAACATGTTAGAACTCAGATAACCGAAATAGCAGAAAAGTTAAGCATATAATGAAAACCTTTGATTTCCAATGATGTAATCCTTGATTACAGCTTTTGTTTTTGCGTGACCCTGTTATTTTTTTAATTTCAACTATTTGTAACTCTAAGTATAATTTTAATCACTAGCAGACGATTTTTACAATCATTTTTTTTTTTTTATTCACATGTATTTGCATTGGAATATGAATTTTCGAATATAATTTATTGAAAGACGAACAAATAATACACCTGTTTTTTTTAGTTCCTTTCTCCATTTAATTGTCCCCACTGTAACTGTGATCTTAAAATGTGTGACATAACCACATTTGTAACAACGTTTATACTTTAGTTACAACAAATAAGTAAGCTTTTCATACGAAGAGATTTTGAAACTTCTTGCAAAGGAATTCTAAAGCATTCCAGTCTTCTGTATTTAGTTGATCGTAGTCTGTAACAGGTAATTATTTTTTAAATTAAAATGGCGTATTTTGTTTGGCGTATCGATTTTTATCTGACGTTAAAAAAAGTATATTTCATTACTATTGAATGTAACTTATCTAAAATCGATTTATAATTTTTGAAATTTTTAATGATTAAAATTTTTGTCAAAAGGGCAAATAATAATGTAATTTAAAATATTTTTAAAACCTTAAATATTTAATTTAGTAATTCAAGAATGATAAAATACTGCTGCGAGAAAATATTTATTTACAAGATGATTTTACAGTGTTATGTGATGAAGCTCTATTTTGAAAAATATATTTCAAAGTTTATTTATCTTACTCAATAAAAAATTTTCAAATTTCCACGTTGCAAATTTTTTATTTTATTTTGGGCTGTTTTTTTTCTTTAAATCTCCGTTTTCTTTATTTTAATACAATTTTAGACAAAAATGTACTTCATATTTTTCTGAATCTCAAGATCAGAATGAATCTGAAATGGAATGCATGCGCAATTTTGTGTTAGCTCTCCTACTAACTAAAATAAAGCGTCCTTTTCCTAATATACAAAAAATTTACCAGCAAATTTTCCCACAATTCTCATTATATTGATTTTTTAAAAAATTTATATTATTATTGTTTTTAAGAATTACATTATTATTATTAGAAAAAAATTATAACAATACATACAACTAAAATTTATTTTTTATTTTAAAAAAATGTATCGTTGTTATTATTTACTAGTTATTAATTATTATTTATTTACTTATTTGTGCAGTTTTTTATTGCGTTTTTAATATTAATTACACAAAAAATAGAAGTTTATTTTTTTCATTAACAATAATAATTTTTTAAAATAATTACTCATTGGAAAGTTGAAAAATTAAATCCAAGCTGCGTTTTTGTTTTTGTTAGTTGAGAATGATAAGCCAACCGTAACGAAAGGTTGACAATTGTTACGTTTGTAAGCGAGTATCTCAGTCAAGCCTGACTTGAAATTGACAGTAGTAAGACCCCGCATTGTAGAGTATTTTCTTCCTTTTAGGATCCCCGAATCTGGCAGTTATCGATTAGAAAGAGGAAGGGGGGAGGGGACACTCATGGAAGAGTAAAGCCGGCAAGAGGGCAGTCGTTTGAAGAGAAAAACGTGGTGTGCTTGCGTTGTGTGTGTGGCGTTCTTTTTTCACTGTCTTCGTTGATTTTCCCGCTTTTACAGTTAAAGTACTTCGGATTTTTTTTACTAAATTACATTAAGCGTATTTGATTCTCTCTAATCAGTTGCAATTTCCACTATCAACTACTTATATGGTGTTTTCCTTTCTATGAGAAATAAAATCCACATTCATCCCAAAGATTTACAGGGAAAACAACAATCTGATAGTTTCAACAGGAAGGATTATTAGAGGTAAGAATATATTTTTGTATTTGGGGTTACTACTTGCCCTCTATGTTTAGTTATCACATTTTGTTCGTCCTTCTCCATTCGCGGCTTTTGTGTATATCATTACCGTAAATATTAGAACAATTTTTTCGTTATATTTTTGTTTATTAATATACTTTTCCTGAAGAATAAAAATTGAAATTGAAATGTAGCATGTAAAATTTAATTTATATTCGTGTCATTCGGGTTCGTTCATTTTGTCGTTATTATTGTACATATAGCATTTATTTTCCTTGTAGAAAACCACGTGTTTTTAGTTTTTTTTTTCAGAGTAGAGTTAAAGGAGAAATTTAGCAATTAATATTGTTTATTTTGTTGTATTTGCAATTATCCGTAATAAAACGAATAATCTTTTGGTATTTCTTTACTTAAATGGTTTAATTTAACTGTAATTTAGTCATAATTATTCATTTTCATGTGATAATTAATAGCCGTCTCCAGAATTACTCTAGATTTCAAAACAATTTATTTTACGAATAAATTATAATCATATCAGCAACTTCCGTGAGAAGAATATTTATAGCCAGAAAAGAACAGCAACTTATGGAATTCGACAAACTCTTTCAAAACAAGGTATGTTGCCATTGCGCAAAAGATAAATACTTGCGATCGCTTTGATGTATTTATATGACAAAAAATAACTATTTTACAAAAAACACGTGTTAATTAAAGACACATATAACATATAAAAGAAACATATTAATACAATTAATTAAAAACATATCAGGCAGAGAAAACACAAATAAGAAATGGTTAATAATACATTTAATTTAATCCAAATAAGTGTCTAATTAAAAATAGTATTGCATTAAAATAAAGATCAAGTTTCTTGTATTAAATATAATTGTGTTTGTATATTGGTATACAATTATGTTTTGTGTGTGTGTTTCTGTCTAATAATTAAACTTTTAAATAATTTTCGTATTTTTCATTGGAATAATTCCACTAAATTATTATATTTAATCTCATTACAATCATGAATAATTAGCTAAAGTATCTTGCGTGTCCACGGGGGTTTAATATTAACTTTATTTTATAATTTTTAAATAAAAATCCAAGGAGTTGAAATTTATAAAATCACTATATACCTTTATTTTTTTTTTGTAAAAAATGAATAAAACATTTTAATGACACGTTGCATGAAAAAAAGTAATATAAGTATAAATGATTAGTTATTATTTTTATAAGGATTAAGAATTATAATTATAAATATAAGATTTATTTTTTTAACATTGCTCGCAAATAATTAAATACAATATAATAATGTAAAATGTAGAATATTCCTGAAGTATACCCGGTGTTAAAGGTCTTTACACATAGTGAAAAGGTTTCATTTTGGAGTATTTTTTTTTTCGAAATCTCAATCTGATGAACGGTGATTCATTCGATGAGTATACTGTATTCCGACAACTGTAGGGACATCCGATATGCAAATTAACACAACAAAACAGTTATCACGATTGTATAAGAATTTCAAGCTAGTCGTCAGTGAGGACTTTTAGAATGCTGAGGTAATCCGTAAAGAAGTATACAAACCTTGAGTATGTACCCTGTGAGTGGGGTATTCGAAATGTCATGTAGACAGTGACCTTCCTCTTATTTTGAAGGTCAAGTGTGCAGAACTACATCAAGATCGGAACATAGCTGTGGATTTCTGTGAATTACATACAAAAAGTGATATTTCATCCATATATTCAAAGAAAGAGAGACTTTAAATTATTCTCTTTCTTCTTTATAACATTTACAAGCGATAAAATGTTGTGTAATTGCTTCGTGACGTATGATACTTCGGCACCTATGGGTGATTTTCGAAATTTAATGCCTTCGTCGTGTTTTGATAGTCGAATGTGCAGAATTTCAATAAAATCAAAACAAAACTGTAGATTTGTATAAATTACATACAATAGAAAATATAAGAAAGATAATGCATTAGAATATTGTACCCAGTCGTCAACGTTTCGAATTAAATGTCATGACGACAAAAATAAATGAATTACCATTTGAATGCCTGAAATTTTAACATTTTTTAAACAAAACAACAGTTTTACTCAGAGTATGTGAATTATGTACTTATTTCTACTACTGTACTAGAAGCTAGATATCATTTTATCCCCAGTTTAAAATCGCAATTCATTCTCAAATAATTCGGCGGTCTTGGGGCTTTATGTTGAGTATAATATATTTCAACAACGTTTGAACCAATAAGGATATTATACAAGTAATATATCACTGTATTTGTTTTTAAAAAAGGAACATATATAAGTGGAGGATATCTCATTCTGTTTTCATTTGAATACGATTAGCCAAGACTGCTTTTTTTTTCCTTCAAATTTTGCCTGAGAAATTATGATGCATTATTTTGCCTGGTTGCAGTTGTTGTAGCAAAAACTTCACCCAATATACACCCAACCTTTTTTTACACAATTTTGTAATTTCATCAATTTACTTTTTTACATAAATTTTTCGTTCTTGCACGAATAAAATTTTTTTTTTAACTTTTAATTTTGACAATGTAATCTGAAGACGGTCGGTTTATGCCTACACGTGTGAGTAACCTGGTCTACTTCATATGCTTGTTTACTTTGTATTCAGGAGTTTCGGGAAATACCCGATTTTTTTAATAACTAGTTTCTCTATTTTGTTGTTCTACAATTTGCACACAGTATTTCTCGTTCTTCAGTATACTTGTCTTATGTTTTCGAAGCGTTCAGTTCGTAAGATGCAATAAATAATTTCGATAAACTTCAAAAGTTGATGCTCAAATTAAAGTTTTTTTTTTAAAATTCAATGGTGAAATTTCCAGTGTAATTTGAATTGATGGTAACCTTTTACCATTAGAAAGGTAATATTGTGGGAATCATGGTTTCAGCGAGGCCAAGATCCAAATGCCTGAGTAGTTATTAATTAGCAGTTTTATTCCTAATTTCAATTTGAGTTTTTATACGTCGTACGTATTTATAGACTAAATTTTCACTGTTCGCTAATTTAAAATTTTTTTCAAAAAAATGAATTCTTTGTTTCTTATAAATATACTAGCTTTTACCCGCGGCTCGCTCGGTAAATCATTATCTTTACCGAGTCTTTAAATAACTGTCAAAGTCGTAATCATTATCATTAGAAAGTAAATAATATAATATGGTAATTTTTTTTATTGCTTGACTGGAACCAATAAAATTTAAAATTCTAAAGTTGAGCTTAGTTTAAAAAAACATGAAAACGTAACTTATTATAATAATTAACAACAAATATTTAATAACTTAAACTATTAATATTATTGAAAATCGAAAGTATCTACCTTTGATATATAGTTCCTCTTCAAAAGAACTCAAAACAGAATATTATTCTAAGATGCTACTGTATACCATATTTTATGTTCTTCAGTCAGTTGCAAATATGTGAAGATTTCGGCATTGGACACACCGATCAGGCTACATATAGTTGGCCATGGGAAAAACATTGCTTTTCCAAATGCACCCCTGCTACCTGAAATGTTAGCTTTGTTAATAGCAACAGTAAAACTGGACATTGAACTTGTTTGAATTAAAATGGTAAGTCAGTGGGCATACTTGGAATTCGAGGTATGATAACACTATCCCCTTTCATGACATATGTTCAAATATTGGTATCAAGTATATTCTGCATCAGTTTTGTGATCCAAAGCCTCGTTCCTTTACATAGTCGAGGATCATCGAGATTTTGCATAACTGGTACATTTAGTTTTAATTGAAGTTTATGTGAGGGTACACCCGAAAGTTCAAGTGAATTTAAGAACTCCGTAGGATATGAAGTACTTTGTTCTGTATCCATGATTATATTCATTGATAAATATTTCTTCAATTCCCCCCTTCCCCCGCACGTCGCTTAAATTTTCAATGTTGATTTTACGGACAATGTCATTGTTTGGCGCCAAAATTGATCTTGCGCGCAACCACTGATCCCAATTTAAATTTTGTTGCAAGCCCGGGTAAATTTGAACAATAAGATTTATATCACTTTCTTCTACATTACAAAATTCTCTGAAAGTAAAATATAACCTCCAGTATTTGCGTCCAAACATCCATAACCGATTCTCAATTGCATAATGTTTCGAATCTACGTCATTATGAAGATGCACTCTCATATTCGTTTTCAGACTGAATTTTTCAACTTTTCCCCATAAACTTGAATTCACCAGCCAATATATAATAAAGCTATCATTCCTCCTATAATATCTGTACTATCTCGTAAATCCAGAAGAGTCCGATTTAACGCTTCTATAGCTTTCTTGTGAAACATCGTACTTTCATCCCACACTAAAAGGTTACATTGGGGAAGCATCCTGCCTTGAGAGCAATTTTTTCTGAAATTTCAGATGAGTGAATCTTCAAATGCAAGATTAAGCGATAATTTTAAAACGGAATGTGCAGTACGACCGTTGGTCTGTAAAATCGCGGCTATACCAGAAGAAGCCATAGAAACTGCTATCTTCTAGGTTTTTTCTGATGGTCATTAATAATAAGTTTAGCAAAAACGTTTTTTCTGTTCCTCCAGGGGCTTCGAGAAAAAACAGATTGCACCACTGCCGGATTCTATTTTCCATAAAACTTGTTGGAAAACGTGACTGTGTTCTGGAGTTAACTGAGGGATAAATTTTGTTACTTGATTTTGCAATGCTATAAATTCGTAGTTTAATTCTCAAGTAATTTCATTGTCGAGGCCATTTCCGTCGACACGTCTAGGGCTAATCATTCCAAAATCATGTAGCTTCTTCTTAACCATTCTGAAAACCTTTATTGCGTTTCGTTGTAGATGTGTTCATTGAAAGGCATATTTGGTTGTTTTTCGTCGCAAAATATCTTCCGCCATGTAGTCTTTGTACTTATTCCAAAAATTCAAAGTAATAAATACTTTCACAACTAGTCAAACTAATCAAAACTACTAAAGTAATCAAAATTTTTTTATGTGAAACTGTCAATTAATATTATCATAGACTTTTCAATATCACGCACGCGCAATTCGCTAAAACTTTATTTCGTTTCCCTCTTTAAAAAGGTGGAGAAAATAAGCATTATAAAATATCTGGGATTGTCGGAATTGAGAACTTCTTAGCCAACTTGGCGATGTTTCTCAAAGTTTGAGTTTGACATTTAACAAACGTAACGTAATACACGTTAGCCGTTTCATAAAAAAATCATTTAAAAAATTGCTTTTTGTTAAGATGCTAAATTACACTATGCTTCAGTTATTTGTTACAAATGTGAGAAAATTTTTATTAAAATTTCCATTATACCAATAATTTTGCACCAACTTGACGGGGAGTAAGCAACGTCAACGTTTTACCCGCATAGTTCCCGTTTCCGTAGGAATATGGAGATAAATTATATCTTACGTTACTTGCTGATAATGTAGCTTTCCATTAGTGAAAGAATTTTTAAAATCGGACCAGAAGTTCCCGAGATTAGCCGGAACAAACAGACAGACCGACAAATATTTTAAAAATTGAATTTTTGATATGAGTACTGTATATACCTTTAAATGCATTTAATAAAAAGCTGCTAATTTGAAATTACAAACAGACACTTCAATTTTATTTATTAGTATAGATAACAAGGATTTCATTATAACTATTTTTGCACTTTTTTGGGAAAATATTTAGTTTTTCATCTTATACGATTTTTTTAGGTTGTGGAGAACATATCGCTAAATTTACCGTGTCTTAGAAATGTATTTTTTTGCATGACTTTTTTCTTTTCTTTGCACGGTTTTGTAAGGAACATATGTACCACGTAAAAAAGAGTGTTGGGTGTATTTGAGATAAGAAATACCTGTTTTATCCAGGAGGGATATTTCCGTGAAACACGAGAAAATATTATGTTCAATCGGAGCTATAAGTTAATTAATTAGTTGTAGAAATCTTATTTGTATGAGAATATCGTAAACAAACAAAAAACAAGATATCAATCATTGGCATGGCCAAGTAATTTTAGCGCGTTTTTCACATGTATTTCACAATAATGCAACTAATGAACTTTTTACTAACAGAAAGTAGTTGTGTTGTGTGTGTACTGTACCACTCTTCTAAATGTTCTACTATTGAGCTGAAAAGAAATAATGACACAAATCTGTATCAGCACTATAAAAAAGCAAAAAAAAAAAAAATTTTTTTTCAGAAGCTACAAAAGCCAAAACTTTTCTCACTTTTAGTTTTCAAAAAAAAATGTCACACTTTTAGTTTTTAAAAAAAAACTATTTTCACTTTACACTATATATCTTATCACTTTATCACTTTTAGTTATAAAAAAAAACTATTTTCGCTTCACACTATATATCTTATCACTTTACTGTTTAAAAAAATAATTAAATTAGAAAAGTAAAATTAGAGCCTTTTATATTTGTTTTCTGAACTTTTTTTGTGAAGATTTCCTCATTTTTGTGAAGATTTCTTCAAAAATGCAGGTAGATTTTTTAAAAAAAACTTTTTGCAAACTATACATTTACTAGGTAAAATTTGAGAAAATTTTGTTATAAACTAGCGAAATTCAGGAAAATTTGTAGGAAAATTCGGGAAAACTATGGGAAAATTTAAATATGATTTGTCTCATCTAGGGCACAAATGCCGAAAACCCGAGGTCAATTGGTTTCTTATTGGCTGAGAAAAAGGTACGACAAAATATTATGGAACGAAGACGAAATTTGCGTCATTAATAACGCTTTTGTTCCAATACGTGAAAAACGCGCTAAAACACTTTCTCTCAATTTATTGAGACTATTAAACATTTCATCAATTCATTGACGATTTCGAAATCATCAACCATCATATTTTCATTGCTTTATATATATTTTTACCGCGTTTTTCACGTAGTGTAAAAAAAGCGCTATTAGGACGCAAATTTCGTCTTCGTTCCATATTTTGTCGTACCTTTTTCTCAGCCAATAAGCAACCAATTGACCTCGGGTTTCGGCATTTGGTCGCATTTGTGCCGTAGATGTGAGCCGGATCATATTTAAATTTAATAATTTTTAAATTTTTTAAAAAAAATTAAAAATTTTTTTTTAAGTATAGTACTGTAGTTTTTTAAAAGTATTTCTGTTAGTAAAAAGTTCAATAGTTGCATTATTGTATAATACAACATGTGAAAAACGCGCTAAAATTACTTGGCTATGCCAATGATTGATATCTTGTTTTTTGATGGACATGCTAAGCCCCCTCCCCATTTTAGGATTTATTATTTAAATAGTATGAACCCTTTCACTGTAATCGAAATATTCGAACGCCAATTTCTTTAAAGATTTATTTATTCTGTAGGGTTAATAAATCTTTGATTTTGCCATTTTCTGCGATTACTTTTCATCATAAAAATGCATGCCAAAACATGAAACACAACCCATCTCTACAGACCTTCAAAAGAAAAAAAGTGTGAAATAAAAGGGTAGGGTCGTATGGAAAGGGAAGGGGGGAGAGAGGAAACGGAAATCCTTTCATAACCAAAAAAAAAAAAAAAGGGAACGAAATTCTAAGAACTTCGGCCGAGTGGTTGTGCAACTAAAAAAATAAAAATAAAAGTTTTAACCGGAGTTTTTTTATAGCATCCTCTAAAGACCTGAAAAAATATCATGTTTTTAAAGAACATTGTTTCTGGTATCTGCTTTTTTTTTTTTTTTTTTTTGTAATTCTGGAAAAATACTTGAAAATTCCATCCTTTTAAAATGTATTTTTTTATTAAACCACATAATTTTTTTTTTATTCATAAACACTATATATTATCAAAAAAATAATTATTCACACTTTTTTTTTTGTAAATATCAGCTAATTATATATATTTTTACCCATCAAAGCAAGAAAAACAAACAAACAAACAAACAAAAACCATAGCCTAGGAATACACTAAATTTTCAACTGTAAAAAAATCATATGTCAAAATTAATGAATTTTAATTACACAATCATAATTTTAATCCTACAAGTAAATTTAAATATTCGTTTTTACAACCAGTAATTTTAAGCACATGCGTTCCTTAAATTTAATTATTGATAAAATCAGTTAATTATGTTTGAGTTTTATTGCTTTCAGGGAGTTAGGCCCATGGTAAAACCAGTTCAAGGTCATATATAACCATTTAATGCGCCAAAAGGGAGAATAATTTAAATGTCCATGGATATTTTAAAACAGGGAGAAAAAGAAATCGAACCCACACACACACACACAAGAGAAAAAGTTCGTTAAATGGAAAATGCATTTCGCTATTTGGAGGTTATTTTACGAAGAAAATCGTAGAATATTCTTGGTTCCAGAAAAAGTTCTCATGATAGAGAAATTCGTAAAATGGAGGTCCGATTGTAATTCTTTCAGGTCAATTTTTTGTTATTACACTCATTGCCATAAAAATATGCGCACCAAGAAAAAGTCGTCAAAATGAAACAAAATTTTACATATGTAAGTACTACTTCGATATAACTGATTACAAAATCAAAGAAAAAGGATAATTTATTGCAGAAAAAGTACAAATGAATGGATGTTTTAGTATTCTGTTGGACCCCATCTAAATGGAACGCACATTGCAATACGAACGGGCATTCAGACATGCAAGTTCCGTATGGTGTCCTGAAACATCTCGCACCACAGTTGCTGCAAACGTGCCCCTAGTTCGACCAAACTCGTAGGCTGTCCAACTTGCCGTCCCAAATGATCTCAGATATGCTCGATTTGTGACAAATCTGGGGATTGAGCTGGCCAGGGAAGGAGACAGTCTTGTGTCATCTTTGCTGTGTGTAGCCGAGCATCGTCTTGTTGAAAAATGGCTCTTGGGATACCTGCCATGTGTTGCAACACATGTGGCTGAAGGATGTCATGGTCGTACAGCTGGGCTGTCACTGTGCCATGGATCAATATTAGGGGTGACCCTGTATCGTAAGCAATAACATCCTATACCATCACACCAGCTGTGGGACCAGTATGTCGCTGTAAAGCGAAGGCAGGATTGAGGCATTCACCACAGGGCCTCCACACACGAACATGATTGTCATCACTGCTCAAATTGAATCTATATTCATCGCTAAAAACGACCTGGTTCCATTCCATTGCAGTCCAATTCCATCGTGTGTGACACTACTCCAAACTATGGCGTCAGTGGATGGGTGTCATTAGTAGCAGACTTAATGGAAGCCGTGATACTAGATGTCCTTCCGCCAGGCGCCTTGCAATGGTACGAAAAGACACAGGGAAGGTGCTGCCTGTGTCAGGACAGCGGCCAATGAGGCAGTTGGCCGCTGCGTGCGTGTCTTATGATTGGACGGTCTTCTCGACGATTGGTCTGTTGAGGGCATCCTGAGCCTAGTCGCCGTGTAAATGATGTCTCTTCAGTCCACTGGTTCCGACACCTTCTGGTCAACCAGAACCACCGGTCAAATCAGAACGGCCTACTTGATGAGCTACTCACCCAGCTTCCATCATCCCAATGATTCTTCCCCTGTCGAACTGACAGCTGCTCATATTGTCTTCGATAGCGGCGTAACGGCATGTCTGCCTCAGCGTTTCCTTTCAAAAAGTTTAAGTACACTCAAAACAAGCTCTGCTTATCTATTTTATATTTCAAGAAGAACAAAGTTCAACGCCCTCTAGTGGCATTATGCAATGCGCAATCAGGCTGTATTTCTAATCATTTGCATATCTGCCTGACATGTACTTTCATGCCAAGTTTCGTTACGATCCCACAATTATTTCTTTGTGAGAAAAGTTTTATGGCAATGAGTGTATTATTATTATCTTAAATCTCTTAAGATGCTTAGAAATAGGTGATAATGGAAATCATTTTGACGTTTTTAATTCTGTTTACACTTATTGGAGAATTAGTTAACACAGGGGACTTCGATTTAAAAAAAAAGCAATTATTTCCTTCGTTATAAATTTATAGTTAACGAGCAATTAAAAAGAAAATGTTTACCATACTAATTCACATTAATTTCCTAAAAACTCATCACTTTTTTTACAGCAGTAAAAAAGCAATAAACTAAATTTTATCACATTTAGAAATAAATAGTCCTTTTAATACTAGAGTTGCTGATGTTCATTTTTGAAAACTAAATGTTTTAGAATTTTCATCTTATTCAAATGAGATACATAGTTATACTAAGATTTTGAATGCTAGTTACATAATTCAAACACGACTTAATTTATTTTATTCTTAAATGTATTCTGTTTCTTCTGATGTAATTTCTTCTGCATTTTTTTTTTTTTTTTTTTTGAAACTGAATGGCTACGAGAAGTCATGATTTTCTTTTCCTTTTCCAATAGATAATGTTGCGTCGTGTTTACAAATCAACACTTTTCAGACAGTGTTGTAGTTTGTAAATGCATATCTCTGGAGAAAACATTATCATTGGGAATTCCATGTTCGTGATAACAGTGAATTAATTTTTTGAGGCGTTCTTTATACTGAATAAAACTGTGAATTAATTTTTTGAGGCGTTCTTTATACTGAATAAATCAGTAGTTCTACGGCAACACATGTGAGAAAATTCAACTTACATTTATATAATCCTGCTTTTTTACATAAACTTAATGTTGTAACGGCTCTACATAATCATTTTTTCTTACATTAGATCTTTAGTTGAAGATTCCATATCTTCTAAAGCAGTTCAAACCGCCGTTCTTAGCATAGAACAGCTATTTTTGCAGTTTCGATCGCTGCGGCCCCTTTTGATGTACTATCTGCCTGGCATCGCGGACCCCCAAAGAAGCCTGAATTATTCAAAGGCTCCTCAGTAATCCTGAGACTGCCTCTGCTCAGGGACGTATTTAGACTCTTTGAGGCCCTGGGACCATAGAAGATTTTTTGAGGCATGTAAAAGTAAGCCCTGCCTGAGATCTTTAAAAGTGGAAAGCATGCATTGTCAAATTCTCGTTCAAACGGTAATTTGAAACAAATAAATGTGCACGAATCTTAATCTGAAAAAGGACAAAATCTGCTCGACAGATGAGTTGAATAATTTTTTATTGTATTAAGTCTAAAACTGGACAATGGTCATCACATAATATTACAGTCTTACCACTTCTGCCAGTTGACATGCAGCCTGAAATTCCCTGTTTTTCAATGAATATGTTCGGGAATAATATTGGGCTATTAAAACTATCCGGCGATGATCTCATTAAGACAGATTCGAGAATGAAACGAAGCCCCCACCAAGGGCGAGGCCCTGGCCCCGGGCCCAGTTGGCCCATGCCTTAAGACGTCCCTGCCTCTGCTACTCATACAGATTTTAATAAATGTCGTAAAAGACGATTTTTCTAAATATATGGCCAATACCATACTGTAAATGTCAGATTACGAGGGGCCAGTGGCGCAACGGATAATGCGCCTGACTACGGATCAGGAGATTCCAAGTTCGAATCCTGGCTGGCTCGGCATGGTATTTTTTAAATTTCTCCTAGTATGCGTGTAAGTTTTATAATTTTACCAAGAGTTGAGGAATTACCATCAAGAAATCATGTATTGTTCGGACTTTTTAAAACTTCTGTTTTTCCTTCAAGTAAACATCTTATAATTGTAATATTAATTCTAACCGAATTAATATTCTTGATCGAAGTGCATGTTCTAGTAGAATGTTTTCATTGGGGGTGGTATAGGGATCTAATCTAGGATTGCACATCTTTCCTTTCATCAACGAGGTCTTTCAGAGTCTGCAAGAGAAGGAAATCTTAACATTAATAGAGAGATCTTCGCGGACCTCTTAAAAAGGAATTGGGGACCCGCGGGGATCCACGGACCACAGTTTAAGAAAAACTGGCATAGAAGGTTGCAACTATTCAATCTTCCGTCTCTTTGAATTATTAAAAAAAATAATTATGCTTATTAAAAGAATGTTTCCCTTTCTTTTTTTTTTTTCTCCTTTATAATTATTTAGTGAAAAAATACCTGTATTTACATATACATTTAAATATTTGACTAGCTTAAGATAGTTATTTCTGTATTATAAATTATTTTTCATTACCAAAGTTTACTGAAAATCAGTGAAAATATTGCTATTATTTCTAAAGAAGTCCAATTTATTTGTAAAAGTGCTGTCACGGAAAGACATACCTTAAAGTAATTTCCAACAACGTTTACCGAGTTGTCTAAATGGGTGTGCGAGAGCACTCAGGATTTTATATAGACAAGAGATACATTCAAACAACCATCAGAAGTGACAAAAATATATTCCATTTTTAACCCCCTTTTATAAGCTTCACTTGTATGTAACGGGATCTTTGAACTCGATTTTTACCCACTTTAAAAGGTCATGGACCGATGACAATATTAAAATTTAATAATGGTGTTCCGTTGTCCTGATCAGGATTAACGATTTCCCATTTTCAGATCCCATCCCGCATCTGGCGACTAATTTCAGATCCCGTTTTCAGATTTGGCGACTAATTCCAGATTTGGCAACAAAAAAATTAAGTTACAACTTAGGTCGATTAACAATAAAAGGGTGTTTTTTAGTTTTAGTAAACTATAATTTTTTACATGACGGCCTTAAGACTAATAGGTAAAGTGTTCAAATGATTTTTCAACTCAAGAACAACGAAAATCAATTTCAATTATTAATGTAAACATAAAATTCTAGAATAAAGCACTTCGGTGTGTATTACGAGAACTGAATTTCTTTCACGAAGTTTGAAATTTAAATTTACAACATAATGAAATTTCCACAAGGGTTGTTCTTGAATTGAAACACAAAAATAAAAATACCTTCCCTTATTCCTAGTTTATGAAGATATGTAAAATATTACTTGGATAAAAATTGTATTTAAATACACTAAAAAATATTAATGGAAACACGAAATTCGTGATCGCGACCGCTACCAGAGCCCCCTTACCCTCCTGTGCAAACGCATGCATATAAATATACTGGTGCTCAAAATTAAGAGAACTTATAGATTTTGTGTCAATTATCTCCAGAACTACAGGGAGATTTTAATGAAATTTGTTATGTACTCGTACGTAGTAGGATTCAAAAGTTCCCGGACTGACTCTATAATTTAAAAAATATTACCAGTTAAGTTGCTGAAACACATTCTCCTTCGAAACAAGATCTTGGAGCAACAAC
This sequence comes from Trichonephila clavata, assembly GCA_019973975.1. Classification (NCBI taxonomy): domain Eukaryota; kingdom Metazoa; phylum Arthropoda; class Arachnida; order Araneae; family Nephilidae; genus Trichonephila; species Trichonephila clavata. The sequence goes on along the minus strand of BMAO01010622.1, from coordinate 10,992 downwards.
ACACTTTTGCCATGGCTTGTAAAGTTCATCGAAACATTTCTGGAATCCATTTTCAGTCATGTCCTTTCATTCATCCTGCGATGCACTTTTAACTTCATCTGCAGGTTGAAATCGACGACCCTGCAAGTGACGAGCCTGTTCAAGAAATATTCTGAAGTTTCAGGAGGCGAAAACAGGGAGTAAGAAGGATGTGGCAAAACCTTTTCACACCCCGTCGTTGTTTGAAGCATGTTCTTAAGTACCGCCGCAGAAACCTTTTCTATGGTTTCAGCGGTGCGGGAAGTCTGTGGACCTCCAGAGCTTTCGTCGTCTTTGACGATTTCTCTGCCTTCTCTGAAACGTCGATGCCATTAAAAATCTTGCGTTCGCGAAATGTGTCACTGATTTAAACATGCTTCATCATTTCGTAAGTCTCCGTAGCACTCTTTTCCAAGCCCCAGCACAAAATTTGATATTATTCTCTGCTCAACAAAAGCAATTTCTTTCAATCGCCGGCAGTGGCGCACACAAAGGGGGTGTCCTAGGGGTCCGGACACCCCTCAAAGCCGTTGAGTCTTTTTCGATTGACGATAATCTGATTTATATATATATATATAACGTAAAATTTAATTAAGTACTTGTAATTAACAAAGCCGTGGTAGCCTAGTGGTTAGAGCATCGGACTCCAGACCGGAGGGCCTGGGTTCGAGGCCCAATGCCACTAAATACCACCGAGTCCGGAAGTCTTGTGGGTGGTCGCAGCAGAAACCATGAGTGCAGGGGACTGGAGAATATTTCCCTCCCCTTCAGTTCCATGCCAAAATTGTGGAGGTGGAGATAGGTGGTGTCGCCATCTATCGTTAAGAAGTCCAACCTGTGTGTGTCTCACAGGCAATGGCAACTTTCATTCCTTCCCTGCGGGAAGGACACGACAACAACAACTTGTAATTAACAATTTGTTTTATTAATTAATGCTAATTATTAATTCGATAATTTATTTTTTGCTGCTTTTTGTTGACAAAATCAAAAGAATCAATTGGTGTTGTTTTGAGGTATGATACGAGTTGGAGGACTTTCGACCATGGACACCCCCGTGAAAATTTTTTGTGTGCGCTACTTATTCGCCGGCTACTAAATACATCCACCTATAAAACACGACGCCTCACAGTGGTCAGTTTTCCCGATATGGTGCACGGAAATTATTTTATACCTTTGAAGCCTTCAAAATTATATCTAATGATCAAAAATCGTAATAATTAATGTAAATTGGTTATTCTTTTTGTTTTTCACCAAAAAATAAGGTGAATAGGGTCTTAAATAATTTATGTCAAGTTTGAATTTGATCAAGAATAAATGGTTGCTGAGGGGAACTAGTTTTTAAACAAGGATCTAAGGATATTAACAGAAGCAGTAATTTGACACATGGAGAATATATACAAGAAATAGAGCGGCATGTTAAAAAAATTAAATTTTAACATATTAAACAAATACAATCAAACATAATGTACATATACAATAAAGGTTTAAAAGGACTCGGCACCCTTTAAGCATTTTTTATTTATGTATTTAAAAATTATATTTTAGCATTTCATAAAACGTTTTTATTTAAGAAAATGATACGAAATAAAATTTTGCACAAAAAATCACAAAATTTTAGAAATTTAATTATTTTTTTTTAATTTGAATTTTTTAAAATTTTATTCTTTTTGTGTTAATTAATTTTTTGTAATATTTCTAAGGATGTTTTAAACACCTTTTGGGATCGATTTTACAAAATCTTAATTAATTCTGGAGAAAAAATAATAAAATGATATATATGCTAAAATTCAATCAAAAGCCTAATATCTCCCACATTTAAAGTTTTTTGCTTCACATAATATAGAAATATTATATTTTTATGAAAAACACATGATGGTTAAGAACTAAATTTATAAAATTATTACCCTGGCGAACCTTTAGGTATCTGTCATGCATCAGGTTTAAACTTCGCCTTCAGTGATATAATGCTATTTTGGGTATTAATTTGTTTTAAAACATCTTCCTGAGCTTTGCTAATCTGCATGAGGTATGCTAAACAAGCACTTGCATTGGAACCTCTGCTGATATTTCATCAATAACGATACTAGGAGGATAACAGTTAATTTTAGACTCTATAAGCTTATTATAGTTGGGATAAATATCAGCGTGGAGCTCTTTGCTATTTTCTTTTTTTCTATTATATTGGCCTTTTGATATTTTGGTGTCGACATAAAGAGCCAAGGCTTGGTCAGGAGTCTTTTTTTTTTTGCCGATTCTGGCTGTTGGGCTAAGCATTTCTTCAGGAGAGTAGCACGTCTAGGTGAGCAAGTAGTCACTTGTTTCAAAATTAAGGCGGCATCTCTTTCTCCAGCTGCTTGCATTGACATTCTCGTTGCAAATGCTAGTTCTTGCTTGCTTGCTGATGCAAGAAGGGGACGTACTCTTTTCCTTTTTGCCGTAGCTTTGCATTCCCCGAATGATTTTGAGGGTCGACCTGGAGTTGATTTGGATGGTATAAATCTTACTTTCCCCGACAACCTTAGCATCATTCAACTTGGAGAAGAACTTTTCATTTCTACGGCACCTGATTCATTTTTCACCACAAAGGAGCAGAAATTTTTAACAATTTCTCTTAATTAAAACTGCATCTGGTCCTCATATTTATCAAAGCCCGCTGTAGTCCTAACAAAACTCAAAACAGTATTAGTTTTGCGCTTGGGATCTTGCTCTTTCTTTCACACATCGAATAAGGCACGCCGAAAATACCATCGACCAATGCTGAAAAAAGATTTATAACTATGGGAGTTGCAGGAAGTAGCAGCTAAATTTGATATTAAATTAAAGGTTTATATCTACTCTATGTGACTTAAGTGTTCCTGAGATCAATCCGTGTCAATCCCAAAAGTTCTAGTCCATTAAACACAAAAAAACTAACATACGTTAGTAGAAGTTACATGCTGGGCTAAATGCTATGTTTTTATAATTTTTAATCGAACTTGAACCTAATTTGAAAGTCAAATCAAGAAATTACTTATCCATGGCATGTATTCTCAAAAAAAATCCCGCTAAAATCTGCAAAATATTTTTCAGACGAAACGATTGAACTTCCAACTGGAAAATGAGGCTCGCAAGTGTTTCGTGTAGAAAGAACAAACCCGATATACGAACTGTTAAATATGATACTGAATTTATTTATTTATTCAGAAAATAAACTGTTGCATCATGCGCTGCATATTTACTTTCTAAAAATTCCAGTTGTAGCGGCGTTCAGTCACACTGATTTTTCAGGAGTGTTTGCGTGCGTTGTCGAAAAGAAAAGTGTAAAACACTGATCAGCGAATCTGTATCAAGTTTTGCTTTAAGCTCGGTAAAACGGGTACCGAAACCTACGAGATGATGAAAACAGCATTTGGAGATGAGTTGTGCTCGGGTTTTCGAGTGGTTCCGACGATTCAAGGAGGGTCGTCAATCAGTGAACAGTGATCCCCGTTCTGGACGCCCATCCACCTCTCGCATTGAGGACAAGATTGCACAAGTGAAGGCTGTGGTGCACTCTGATAGTCGTTTAACAGTCCGAGAAATTGCACAGGAGTGTCACATTTCCGTAGGATCATGTGATGAAATTTTGAGAAAGGACTTGAACATGCGCCGAGTGTCTGCAAAGTTTGTGCCGCGTCTCCTCACTGAGGATAAGCAATTCCAACGACTGGCAACATCTCCTGATTTTTTCCTCTTTCCCAAGATCAAGAACACCTTAAAAGGACACCGGTTTCAGGACATTGAAACCATAAAACAGAATTCGACACAGCAGCTTCAGGCCATCCCAAAGTCTGAGTTCCAGATGTTTCGAGATGGAAACATCGTTGGGCAAGTGTGTTACGCAATGGAGCATATTCGAAGATGACTCAAACTGTTTTTATGTTTTTTTGCATAATAAATTCAGTCTCGATACTTTTTGAACAGCCCTCGTATACCAATGTTTGTTGAAAATTTCCTTTCGCATACTGACAAAAAATGTTTACCACATGGCTAGGGAACTCAAGAGGACCATTAATTGAAGGTTGTTTTTTATTTCCGCGCAATTTCATTTTTGGGGTTTCCGAGCGCCAGATCGGGAAAACTGACCACTGTGCGCCGTGGCAAGCCATTGACCACTTGATTTGGGACAAAATTTTTCAGAAAAGGGGAAGAATGCAGTGACACAGAAATGTTATCATAGTCGCTCTACTGCGACCTCTTACATAGGGCTGATATAATGCAAAAGAAAAAAGAAAAAAAAACCTTCAACAGTTATAATACACACATGACCGTGTGTAACACTCTTGGAAATCGGAAGGTATGAAACAGCAGTTTCAAAATATATATACAAAAAAAAATTGTTAATAGGAGGTATTTTCCCATCTTTCAGATAAACAGGCATCACACCGTGATTTTATACCGGAAATGAGGGAGTTTAATGAGTCCCTGGGGCAATTAATCCCACTCGTTCAACAACTGCGTTTTCTGGCTTTGGGTAGTTCTCGGAGGGGTTTTGTGCATTCTGTAATTAATTTTTTAAGCGCAAGGAATGTTAAGCCAATAGAAATTCATCTCCAACTTGTAGAGGTTGATGGTCAAAATGTAATCAGAGAGAAAAAGAGAGGAGAGATGAAATGATCAGAGAAAGTGGGTTCGGCATTTCAAAGATGAGTGAACTAATGTTCATAAAAAGACACGGAGTGGACGGCCTTCTGTTGTTAATTGTGTTTTGGTTGAAAAAGTGAATAAGAAAATTCGTCAAAACGAACGGTTCACAATAAATTCTCAATTGTATTATCTCGTATAGTTATCGCCATTTTTCTTTAGAAATATAGAGCAGATTACTTACGGAAGATTTCCAAACGCGGACAGGTCATCAAAGAGAAAAAATTGAGTGGTATTCCCTTCCCCTATCAATCATTCAAATATTTTTTTCAAGAAGTTAAATTTGGTGATGGTAAACAAGCTGCATGTGGGACCTTCTTGTCGACGTCCGGAACTCGAAAGAAATGTGTTTACAACTGTCGTTTCCGAAATAAGTTTTATTTATCGCATAACGTCATATGAAACCTTCACACAACGCATAAGGTCACACTTAGACACCATTCGGAGTGTGTATGACGCAGTAATATTCGTCACTTTATTAACACTCAGTGTTCTAGTACTGATATTTTGACGTTAAATATCGTGTTGCTTTCTCAAAGTGATAATGAATGATCAAAAATTCCCCCGATTCATTCTCTCTAATGAACTGCCAAACAGAATGACACCTAATGAACGAGTTAACTGTTCTTTGAAAAATATTTAATTATTTATTAAATGCGCTCTCATCCCGTCACATTTCCAAGGATAAGAAAGATTCTGAGCCGAGATTAATTTTATTCGCTTTTTTTTATATTTTGAAGATTAAAAATACTATGAATGAATTTATACTGTTTTTTAACCATAGCCTTAAAAAAATTTAATTAACTAAGCAATTATAATTAGTGAGAGATATATTAACGTGTGTCGTACTATAAAACTAGGGGCGACAGACTTCGTAATTTTGATCCATGGTCAAGTGATGAGGACGGCACCTGAACTGGCACCCCCTCTCTCAACTTTCACAACGGAAGGACGTTGAGCCTCGACATATTTAACGTGCAGTTCCCGCCTCTACATGGCGTGTCTCAGCGGTACTAGGCTTGAACTCATGACACGCCAGCCACGAGTCCATTACCTTGACCACCATGCTACCGCGGCCGCACCTTAGTGTGTACATTCAAAAAGTAGGATATCTCCTCGAGTGTTATCCACGTCGCACATGGTTCAAAATTACAGAGATAATCGCTTGTAACGCCGCCCATCCGGTATAGTGGTCAGTGAAGCTGACTGCGGTGCCGCAGGGACTGGGTTCGAATCCCGGAGAAGGCATGGATGTTTGTGTTGTAATCCTTTCTTCTGTCTGTGTTGTTTACCCCCGTGTTATACGTTCGGTGGTGCACGGGGTTTATAAATGTTAAAAAAAAAAAAAAATCGTTTGTAACCTTTTGTTGCTTTAGTGCTCGACGTTAAATGGAAGAATAAGTTATATCTCGCCGCTTTTTAAGTAGTCGCGGTAGCCATGTGGTCTTGACATTGAGTTGTGGATGGCGGAGCCGCGTGTTTAAATCCTATTTTTACTAAAAATCTCTCTTGAAAAAGTGCTTAAGCAAATTAAATTTGTCAAGGCTCCTAATGTTTGTTTGAAAACGATATGGAGAGTGGGGTGGCTGTTCAAGTGTCGATCTCGTCATTTACGACCGTGGATCAGTGTTACTCGGTGCATGGGCAATCAGTAGCAGAGCTTGTATTGGGGAGAAATATACTCATAACACCACAGAAAAAAACTGAAGCCATGCTTGTTTCAATTACACATTAATGTAATATTTTTTTTCTAATATGGTATTTGTTGTGTTATTTATTTGTTTAAGAGTGTTTCTCATCTGAGATAGGAAACAGTCTAATAATAGAACTTACCATATTTCGTTATCTTTACACATATGTTTATTTCTAATTTTGCTCTCTAATAATTGATAATACAAAAAAATAAGATTATGCTCATATTTTTTTGCATCCCTCTGCGTTTTGAGATAAAATAAACTGATTAAGGCTACACAAAAAATTTTAAAATTCTGTACAGCATTTTTAAATTGATTCTAATGACCAAACTTAAGGGAATGATCAAGCTGTACTAAAATCAAACAATATTTGATATTCCGATTCGAGTTGGTAAGAATTAATATTAATATTTATTTGCTTTATTGATAAAAGTGCAGTTATTAATATTTCTGTAATCATGAATGTGTAATTTTTGTTTACAAATCTTTTTTATCTTACCAAATAGTGAATCAAAAGTGTTATCATATGTTTTGATTTTTGATATCATAAGATGCAAGCAATACAGCTCGGTGTACAAGTATATAAAATTCATGTTAATATGTGTCATATAATTAAAATTCCTTCACAAATTTTTATTTACATTATGGTTTTTATATTTACAATGAAATAAATAGATTAACTTATAGATTTGGAACCATATTTATATGTTAAATTGCAATTGTTTAACAATTTCTTTAAGGACTCTACTGGACATTCAAATTTGTGTCATAAATAAGTCGGATATTGCGGTATAAAACAGATAAGTGCTGGGACAAAAGGTTGTGTATTAAAATATTTAACTATATTGAAGGAATACTTATATTTTTTGTTTAATAATTTTTAAAATATACGTAATACAAACTATGTGCAATTTTAAATTTTTTTTATTTATGTTGAAGGAATAGTTATGCTTCTTGTTTATTTTTATGCTAATAAATATCTTTAAATAATGCAAATTAAACTCTGAATCTGTATTCTTGACCTCTATCCCTTAAGTTCACATGCATTACCGCGGGAATCGAGTTATTTCAAATTTTTTCTACTGTGTGAGATGCCCTGAATTATATAAATTGGTTTTGCTCGCGCCATTTTTACAAGGTTGCCGACCCCTGGCTATATATATATAAGAACATAACTTCTTTAGTTTAAGCCTTAAACTTTAAGGTATCCGACTACCCTCAAATTGTGAATTTTGCCAAAAATTGAATTTTTTTTTTATGATTCTATTTTATAGGCCATCTTATTAGAATTATAAAAATACCAAACTTATTATTTTCCGTTCACTTGAACAAAAACTACAAGTGTTTTAGTAAAAGCAGATGCCATTACTTTAAGCATGATGTCGTGGCCGCGGTAGCCAAGTGGTCTAGGTATCGGATCGTGGCTAGCATGTCATGAGTTCAATCCCAGTACCACTGAAAACCCGCCGTGTAGGGGAGCGATGCACTCTAAATCTGTCTAGAGCTCAAACGTCCTCCCGTTGGTGTGGTAGTTAGGAGAAGGAGGTGCCCTCTCAGGTGTCGTCCTCGTCACTTGACCATGGTGCAAAATTACGAGGTCCGTCGCCAAAAGCCCTCGTGTTGCTGAACAGTGCGACGTTAATATTCACTCATTCGAAGGGCGACAAAAATAAAAAATAAAATTACCCGAAAGGCCTTTAGTGGAGTAGGGATTTGAACATTTTGAATGATTGAAACATCTTCCACTACGGTTTTAATAGCTGTAATTTTTCAATTCTAACTATTAGTTCACTCTCCTTATATTAATATCTAATATATAAAATTCTCTTGTCACAGTGTTTGTAACCAAACTCCTCCGAAACGACTCGACCGATTCTTACGAAATTTTGTGCGTATATTCAGAAGGTCTGAGAATAGGACGTAAACTATTTTCATTCCGATATTGCAATTAGTTAAAAAGATATTAATTAAAAACCTTAAAACGCCTAATTGTTTTACTCCTGTGGGTTGTTTACTTGGCAGAACTTCCATTCCGTTTCGGCCGAGTGGTGATCTGACGTTTTCCACCATCTTAAAATTGCCATTCAATTTTTACTGTTGAAATCAGACGAAAAATAATTACAGAATTGGAAAGATCATTTATTTCGCCACAATACGGTATAATTTTTTCTTGCAAAATAATGATATTTTCTATTTTTTAAGAATTTTTTAAAAAAGGGTTAAAACTGATGCATTTTTATCCAAAGTATTTCTAAATTGTTGCGTATGAATTTGTTTTCGTGTTATTAAAACTATATTCTACACTAAATAACTTCAAACCTTTCTCTTTTAGATACAGTCATTTAAAAAATAAAATTTCTAAAACCTTTTTTTAAGATTTTTCAAAAAATACTCAAAATTTTAACTTAACATTGAATAACTTTGTCATTTATGAAGATAATCGCACGAAACGTTATTTCCGTGTGTAAAAGAGTATTATCCATAATCTGTACGAAGATTGAAAAAAATTGCTTAAAAATTACGGATTTAAAAAAAAAAATTGTGATTTTCGTAAAAAACCGTTTTTGCGAGAAATAATTTGAACAGTATTTTTTGTACATTTTTTTTATTTCAAAGTACTTTATTTTTGCAATTAATTTGTGAAGTTTGAAAGCATTAACTTAAAAATTATGCCCTAAAAATAAAAAAATTAATAAAAAATACGCGATTTTACAGTTAGCCAAACCTTGGAGTCGAAAAATAGTTTTGCGCCAAAGACCTTTGAACTGTTTAACCGTCGACCGCATCTAACTCAAGGGTTACACTAAAATGTTCTGCCTTAAATAGGGGGAATTAGATCGGTGTGATCTAGGGACGTTGTGAGGTATCTATAATCAGAACCTTAATGTGATCTATTGGAAAAAGATCAGGCGATCATGCAGGTCAGGAAAGTGTCGTACTTTCAAACATACTCTAAAAGAAGCAGATTACACATATGCAATGACCACCGACAGGCAGTCCAGTGATTTGAATTTTTATTAAAGCCGCACTTAAAAGCAATATAAGAACTGTTGGTGACGGACCTTTTAATTTTGAACCATGGTCAAGTGACGAGAATGACACCTGAGCTGGCACCCTCTCTCCTAACTACCACACCACTTCAACTGGAGGACGTTTGAGCTCTTGAAAGATCTAACGGGCATCACGCCCCTACACGGCGGGTCTTCAGCGGTATTAGGCTCGCAATGACACGCCGGCCACGAGTCCATTACCTTGACCACTAGGTTACCGCGGCCTCTGCACAGCTCCGAAATGCACGACAACTATAAAAAAATTTAATCCAAACCTTACAGCTATTTATGTGTGTACAACTAGAACATCCAGTTCATTTGAAAAATCTCGAGGAAAGTTTAATATGTTATAATTTTCACTTATTTATTAATTCCATGTATCTATACGTTACTAAAAAATTAACTCAAAAGTTTTTAGTTAAGTATAGTCTTCAACTTTGTAGTTAAATATTATTTATTGTAACATCTTTACTGTGTTAGTTATGCTTTTAGATAAGTACCATACGTAAAATTTCGATGATTTTTATAATATCTTCAACATTTGTCATTTGTTTTTCTTTTTTAGCGTACAAAAATGACCGAAGAGAAGAAATGTCGGATAAATCTTCGTCTTCTTCCCATCAAATCTCATTATTTTTTCTTTTATGGAGGTAAGCTGGTTTTGTTCTGTAAACGCTCTCTTTTTCAGCATGTATCAACATTTCATTTCTTTTTAAATTTATTTATAAATGTCTTGGAGTATTTGCTGAAGATATCTATATAAATCACAGAGTATTAAATATTACTTCTTGTGTTTTAGAATTTTTTTTTTTTTATTTTATAAAACTATTTTTCTTGAGAGTTTTTGCGAAATATAAAGAGATTATATATCATTTGAGGAATCTGCGGTAAAAATGAATCCCAATCATCATTTTTATGGATTACATCTATCAAAATTTTATTGATCTTATAATATGATACTGAACGCCAGTGACTGAGTGGTTAGTGCATCGCGCTTCCACGCCACAGGTCCGGAGTTCAAATCCCGGGCTGGGAAAGGCCGACTCAGCCTTTCATCCCTTCAGTAGGTCGATAAATGAGTACCGAGCTTGCTTGGAAACTGAACACTGTTGATTTCGCGTCAGACTGACCACTTGACCGAAACATCTGCACATGCACCCCGGCGCCTAAGGTCACGTTAACTGATACAGGCACAGTAGACTTTGGTCCTTATGGGCTGTTGCGCCACTGAATTCAGTTTTAATATAATATTAAGTGGTACGAAAGAAATGAGCACAAAATTCTCTTTTCCAGGTGACCTTTTGAATGTTAAGTATCCAAGACCAAGTGTTTTATAAGTAATAGACCAAGTAATATTAAAACCTTTACGTAGTAGGATTCAAAAGTTCCCGGACTGAGACCATCACTTAAAAAATATTATCAATTAAACTGCTGAAACGCATCCTCCTTCGAAATAAGATCCTTGAGTAACAACACACTTTTGCCATGGGTTGTGAAGGTCATCGAAATGTTTCTGGAATCCATTTTTAGCCATGTCCTTTTTTTAATTCAGCCTGCGATGCACTTTT